>APFE031623312.1:38411-119812 GCA_000404065.3 Pinus taeda
ACAAGATTCCAGCCTCTGGATCTTTGTGATGAGGGATCCATATATAGATGATTGTAGGGAGGTGAGTCATCTTCTGGGGTCTTGATTAGTGTCTTCTCTCTGATAGTTCCTGCTTCCACTTGGAGAATGATGATCTCTTACTCATCCCTAGTCGAAAACAGAGAGGCAAGTATCAGAGGGGAAGCTTCTGGAAGATTCCATGATCTTCCACCTCACAATTTGTCCCTGCCATTTGTCCATTTCTGACCATTGCACCCTATAGAGGGGCCATTCAGTATGCATCGCACCCTGTACACTGGGAAGGTGATATGCATTGCACCCTCTACACTGGATTTTCAGTATGGTCCAATTTTGACCATTTATGAGCAGTTTTTAGTGGAGAACTTCTGGGAGATGATGTAATTAGCTGACCTTGTTCTTTTAGTCAGTGAAGCAACACTTTTAGGGACTTAGGAGCCCTCAGTTTATGGACATTTATGATTGGGGTTGAAGTGCCCAAAAATTTCTATAAAACTAATGAATGTTGTTCTTTGTTCTAAAGAAAGTCCTAATCCCAAATAGATGTTTTGAGGGTTTTCCTTAGTACCTAGGTTTATCAATTCAAATCTTAAAGTGGAACTCTAGATCTTTGAATTGGTCACCTGTTTAAACCTATCTTTAATATCATAAAGATCTTCTAGTTTAACCACTGGTTTTGGTATTGAGTTTTCTTCTTTCTTTTCCTTCATTTGAATGTCATGATCACTTTCATCAATGATTTGATCATCATAGGACTTGTCGAAAGTCAAGAAATTTAAAATGTATTCGTCATGATTGAACACTCGCCAATTGGTGACGTTGTCAGGAATTGATGGTCTAAAAATTATCTCTACTGAAAATCTGTCTAGGTTGTAATCTTCGGAAGGTAGGAGTATGGAAGCAACATTAGCTAATAGGTTTGCTGCTGCATTTTGGGATCTAGGGATAGGAGAAATATTGAATGCTAAAAATTGAGATATGAGTTCCTGCACCAAAGACTGATAGTGTTTGGATGACTAGAAAGACAGTGAATTGTATTTCTAACTTGTTTTATAACAATTTCTGAATCACCAAACACTTTCAAATATTGAAATTTAAGACCAATAGCTTTGTAGAGTACTTGAACTAAGGCCTCATATTCAGTCGTATTATTTGTGCATTCAAATTCCAATCTACATGATAACATAGGTTTTTCTCCTTTAGGGCTAACTAAAATACACCCTGCTCCTGCACCTTCACTATATTTAGACCCATCAAAGTATAGTGACCAAAATAAGGTATTATCAACAATTTTATTTACAATTTCCTCAACAATATTGACACATCTTGATCTATCGGTTTGTGAAAAAATTTCAATTTGGGATGTGAAATTATTAACTGAGAAAGGAGATGGTTGGGCAGTGAAATTGCCAAAGAATGATTCGGATGAGTAATTCCCCAAAATATTGTTATTGAATGCTATTGGTTGATTTTCCTGTTCAAATTCAGTGACAGTATGGGTCATATGTTTCTACCGATCGATTTTGATCTGATTTGGCTTTCCTTTATAAGGTAGCCACATATGGGACCAATCGGTAGAAATATAACCATGGAGTTTCTCAGACAAATCTCTACTCAAAATTAAACCATAAAATTCAGGTATATCAGCAATTAAAATATCAATTCTCTGAACCACTCGTGGATCAACTAATAACCTGATGGTTACGGAGTTGATTTCCCCTAAAACTTGGACCTTAGTTCTATCCAACTGTACAATATGAATTGCAGACTTTTGGGGTTCAATGTTCAGTTTGGAATAAACTGAAGCTGGCATTATGTTAGAGGATGCCCTTGAGTCAATCAAATAGTTGTGTAGATTTCTGTTATAGATCTCATAGGTCAAGAGAAAAGTGGGAGTATGGGAATTTAATCTGTCTCCGATTAAAACTGCATCAGTAACTTCTACTCTACCAAGAGGTGGTTGACCTGAATCATTTGCAGCTTTGGAGAACACAACATTAGGAAGAGGTGAAGAAGGTACTGCATTTAGTTCCTTAAGAAGTAATTTCTGCTGATGTTTGAGTTTGCTAAGTTGAAACATAGTAATGTTTTCCTTTGTTTTCTTCATATCATCGATAATATTGTAATCCGTTGAATTTGATACTACCAACGTCTTAGATGTTGAGGGTATGTTTGAAGATGATGGTTGATTTTGGGATGTTATTTCCACTGATTTCTTTGTGGGAACCTTTTCTTTTATAGTAGAGGTACCTGCATTCCTTTTCTTTGAAATTGATTAAACAGGTTCAGGAGTACCTTTACTCCTGGTAGTCACAGGGAAAGCTTCTTGTTCATTTTCTGTATCGGATTTAGGTAAAATGAAGTCCCACATCCCATGGAATTCGACAATCTCCTTTTCTTGGGGTTCCTCAGATGGCAAGACTGTTTCATCTTCTTCTTCCTCTTCAGGATCTGAGTCTGCATTAGATATAGCATTTGGTGGTTTTGACTCAGGTTTCTTAAAATTTCTAAATGGCCTCTTTGTTGAAGTTTCAGCTACTTGTTTTTTGATTTCAACCATTTCATTTGACATAGTCTTGAGGACCTTTTGCATACCCTCCATATCATATGGATCTTTAGGGGTTTTCTTCTTTGAATCCTTTAAAAGAAACTTTTTTGGATTTTCTATCTTCAAGAGAAACTTTCTTTTCTAAAGAAATAATGTGTTTCTCTACAGCAAGCCCCTCTTTCATGTTTTCAGCTAAAGTTGGTTTTGCAGCTCTATCTACAAAAATGGCTATATTTGAAGGTAGGGTTGTTATATACCATTCACTTCTGATCTGCTCACTTGGTTTAGAGTCGGTTGGAATCTTATTCAAGAGTTTATTGAATCACGAATTGAATTCCTTGATAGGTTCTTTAGATTCTATCCTAAGATTCGAAAGATCGTTGATTAATGTTGCTAAAGATCTATCATCGCCATACTTAGTGAGAAACTGTTCTTGAAAAATGTTCCAGCTGGTAATGGATCCAGAGGGCAAGGAAAAATACCAAGACCCATCTGATCCTTGTAAAGTATAAGCCTAACGACAACATCTTCCTCTGTCACTCCTTTTAAATTAATTGATAAAATGAAATTGTTAATATGTTCTTTGACTAGTGTTCTGGCATTTGGATTAAATTTCGGCAACCATTTTTCAGGAGAATATGGAAATGGGTGTAATGGTGCAGGTATAGTGACCGCACCAAGACTATTCCATGGATTCTGAGCCATCGTAGAACTAATAACAAATGATATTATTGATGAAATTCCAGATGTTTGGGAAGGAGTTGTTATTGAAGATTGAATAGGTTGGGATGTTGAAGTTGTTGATCCCTGCTGAACAACAATGTGTAATGGAGGGGTGGATGGTTGACTTCGCACTGGAGAAGATGAAATGGAGGATGATGATGAGAAAGTCTCACCGTCTGATCCTTCAGTGTTATTTTTAGCCCTTTTCCTTTTCGGTAAAGGTAACTCAGTAGGTTCAATACCGAGCTTTCCACTTTGAAGTCTAGTGAGAGGGTGAGGTAGATTGAATTGCGAATTCTCATTGCCTTGAGATACTTCAAATTTTTGTGGTGATATCGAAAAGCCTTGAAGTTTCTGGATGAGAGACTGAACTTCTAGAGACTCAGGACTTAATCGATCTGGAGTATGGTGGGATTGAGCAGTGGTAGTTGACTCCTCTTCTTCTCGTTTGAATACTACTGTTCCAGAATGCAAACGGGAGATCCGAGGTGAGGTGGAGGGAGATTTACTCTCAAAAATGGTCTATAGGTTTTGGTTTGCTCGCCATTCATAGTTCATGCCCTCCTTCTAGTGCCAAAAATGTTGATGCCTCGAAAATCGCTGCAACAACATTGGGGAAAACCACCCAGTCCGGACCTTAAAGGAAGCTCCTTTTGGTGTGGTGGCTCCGACTAGAAATAATGGGACCAGTTTCCCAATGATGAATAAAGGGGATGGATAAATGGGTGATTCCATAATATAAAGATAATGGATGAATGATTTAATCTAAAAAGTAAAAATATGAACAACTATCCTATCCCGAGAAATTTCTGCTTTTAGTGTAACGTTTGATAATCTTTATCCACAAACAGGCATATAGATGACTCTATTGGTAAATAAAGACATTTATTCATATGATAATTACTTTGTTCAAGTAGTTGAACAAAGTAATCATTAAAACATTATTACACTATCCTTTATTTATCACTGATACATATATGACTAAAAGAATAACACTCCTTAAACATTCAATAGTGAAAAATATAAGGATTGTTGTTAAAAACACATACATATATCCAATGATAGCAAGATTAAAAAAATGACGATTCACATGAAAGCATGAAACAAGATCGTAGATAATAGTACCATATGTTATCTAGATCACTCCCGATATCAATCGCATTCAAATTTATTTTTCCAACTTATAAACACTTTCACATCAAGGCAATAGTGCACATCCCATCAAATCTTTCTTCGTTAGAATTCAGAATACTGGCCCAATCTTTATAAAAAAAATATACCAGAAGCACGATAGTGCAACTTCCAGATTTGAGTTTATACAAAAACTGAGGACCCTTTCTAAATGCATGAAAGGGTCTATAAATACTAATTAAGCTAACTAACTACAAAAATAAAATGCGATTAATTGGTACAACTAAATCATAAGTATCTTCTTAACAATAGGTTTGTTTGCAGTCGGCAACATGATTCATTGTTTTGGATGATCTCCTTTTGATTTGAGCTGGAAGATTGCAAGCATCGGTTCCAATTCTAGAGGATGAGTGAGACGAGAATGTAGTTGAGCTGAATATGTGGCATCATAGATTTCAGGAATGATACAACCGATCACATCGGTTAAACATTTGAGGGCGGCCCTTTGACTGTATGGTTTTACTAAGAAAAACCAATAGGTATCCCAAGTTAAACTTTGGATGCCGGCAATTAATCTTCCATTCTTCTCCAATTCTTGATTGCATGCTTTTTCCAATGTTTTGGTTGACAACAATTTACCTGGAGTGCATTGCGAAATCATGTTATACAGATAAAGAGTGTTATTGATTAACTCAATTAAATTACTTGTAGATAATCTGCATCTGGAAATTTCTCTCTCTACTTTCATCAACTGTGACTGCCATTCTAAGAAAAGGATCTCCTTGTGTGACTCTATAATTTTAGGTAGATTTGCAACTTTCCCTTCATTGGTGTCTTGCCAAGCAAGAAAGTTTGTTAGAGTCTCATCGACCTGTTCCAAATCCTACCTACCATCGACTGATTTGTCAACTATTGATGCAGTTATATCACAAAGGGGCTCAACCAGAGAAATGCTATGACATAACAGTCTTAATTGTGTAACCAATGCTTTTTTGATTTGTAGAGCTTCGGACCTGAAATCTGTTGGTTGTGGAAGACTCTTGAACTTCTCTACTTGATGTGACAGCTGAGCGATTTGCTCATCTTTCGTTTTCATCATTTGTTCATTCATCGTCTTTATCCTAGCCAATGCTTCAGATAATTCCTTTTGCTTTTGTATTGTGCTTGAGTCTATCCTTTGTTTCTCCTCAAGCAATTGCTTATTCAATTGATTGTTTATTTTTTGTTGTGTTGATAGTTGTTGTTCCAAATGTTCAATTTTCTGCTATGCTTCGGACACCTATGATTGCAATGAAACAATTGCTTGGTCCTTTTCTTTAAGTAGATTAATTACTTCCGATGCCTTATCCATAGTGGTTGTTGAATAAGCTCCGGCATACTGAGAAAGTTTTGTTAGGTCATCGGAAGGGTTAAACTCTTCTTTTCACACTACATTAGTTGTCTCTGTTTGTGCTGGAAATAGGGAAGATTGATCAAGTCTTCTCCTTTTCCTTTCTCTTTTCACTACAGCCCTATGTTTGGGACTGTAAAAGACATCTAATGGAGGTATGTCTTCTATTTGCAAAATAATTTGATCGGATGGATCTTTCAAAGTCATTTCTAAATCCATGCTAGTGGGTAGGCCACTGGTTCCTTCATTCGGAACTGTTGTTGACGTTGTATCTTGTCCATCTATTACTTTGGGTGTGCTGGCACCTTGTGGACCTTCCAAATTGTTTATAATAGAGTCAAATTGTTACCATTCTTGGAGGAGTTTAGGATCAATCTGAGTATCCATATTGATATTTTCGCTACCCTTGTCCTGTTCTTTTTTTTGCTCTTTCTCCTGCTCTTTCGCTTTTCCTTTTTCGAGAATCTTCCCTATAGCAGGAGGTTTGTCAATGATTTGTTGTTCAGGCTCGCTTGACCGTGTTGTCAGGGTAGTAGCTAATAAGTCCAGAGGTAGAGTTTGCAACCTCTATTTTCTGAGCCTATTGAATTCTACTAGCCTTTCATCGTTATATCTCATTTTGGCCAGCCTTTGTACCTGGAATATTGGTTCCGCTGAAGAAAACAGGTCATCAAATTCATCGTTTTCATGATCAAACCTTGTAATTTTGGCTTGTTCAAGCACAGTATAGGAAACTTTCCTTGGATTGAATTGCCTATTAGGAATGGTTGCAAGATTCAACATGTTTATTTTCTCTGCCTCCTTCTCCGCATGCTTGTAGTCGTGTAAAGTATAAACACCGCATCTCAAAGGAAAAGTAGGCCAAGCCTGCTTTTTAGAAGTCCTAAGAGTCTTGGATGTTCCTGCTGTTGTTATTTGGTAGGCCAATTCTTGGGCTAACAGCTTGTCAGGTACATACTAGGAAGGACATGAGGTCTTGCAAGGCTACCAAAAACCCTTATGTATGTGAACTTGTCTTCCCCGAACCAATTTCCTACAGCGGTTAGGTCAACTTCTGCTTCCGAAGAAATCTTTCGGGCAGGCTTATCAAAAATGGCATAATAAATAGGTAACATAAAACCATTACAGATTTGGTACAAGTGGTCCTTATAGTGCGCCTTCCATAACTTTTGATGATAAATGTGAATTGGCATGGGGTCTTGTGAAGTCCATCTCCACCCAAGTACAGGAAATTGAGAATTGAAACAAATATTATCTAAAATATAAGCACTATAATAAAACAGAGGAATAGACCTGTCGGTCACACGAGTTTTTTCTCTAAACTCAAGAATTGCAGTGGCTAATTTATCTTACAATATGTTTGCCCAATCCATCACTTCACTGTTAACTGTCGCTTCCATTAAAGGAACCATTTCAATAGTGAACTTTACAGAATCATGCAATCCCCAAATTCTACACATCATTGCCACGACATAACAGTAAGGAGAACATAATGAATCTACAGAGTACTTACCTAAAGATTCATGTTTGTGCCTTGCGGGGTTCTGTCTCCACTCCCGAATTGGGGTCGATTCAGTATCATTCTCACTTGTGAACTTCTCAAGAAAAGATTTATTGTATTTCTTTTGAGGTTCGGGCAAGTGATACATTTTCCTTAAGTCATCAGGCTGAAATGAGCCAAAGACCCTTCCGTCAACTGTGCAAAATGTTCTATTTAAAACCCGGATCTCCTCTACTACCCATCGCACTACATTAGTGTATGGAAGAATTTTCTCACATGCTGCTATTCTGTGCAGATATGAATCAACTAAATCTTTAAGGGAAGCCTCTGATTTTCTAGTTGAATCTGCGGTAGCTTGTACTGGTACTGTCTCAGGCTCCTCTGCTTCAATTAAATTATAGATGCTTTGCCAACTTGTGTTTCCCAGGCCAAGACACGTAGTATCTGAAATCAAACCCTTTTTGCTTGGTCCTGGATCAGTGGTGGATTGCACTGTTACTGTAGGAGCCACTGCTACTGCAGATCTCTTGGATTTCTTTCCCATTTGGTTTGAACTTGTTGTTTCGGCGGAGCTCTACGCAAGGAATGAAATCAACGTCATACAGAGAATAGGTAGTGTGAGCCAATATGAAAGAATTATATCAATTAGTAAATAATGAAAGATTATAGTGATACTGTCGCAGATACAATCTCAGGGAAGATCTCGACATAACTGCTTCATTAATTGGCCGCTTAACCTGTCAATCATGGTAAAGGAGTTTTAAATACCCATCATATCATTTATATGCCGAATGATTCATTTAAGCGTGGCTTGGGTTTTTGGCGGATAATCAAAAGTAAATCGCTATCGTGAACGGGAAGGTTTTAATAATAATCCAAAATAATGCATGCAAGCCTTTTAAATCTATTTTGAAACTCGCGCTTTAATGTATCGCAATCGGGGATGGGCTCGGGTCATATTACTTATGTTATTTCGAAATTGCCGATCGCCGATGGCGATATACTTTATCGTATTAGGAGATTTAAAGGTATCATAAACATGGGCTACGCTACACTTTCTGAATGCCGATAGCAATATCGCATCGGAAAAATAGGGGATGGTCTTTCATTATATTCGCTATTCGCCTTTCCCGATATCCGATAGTTGTTTGCTTTTCGAATCGGAGTAAGTCAATGGGTGCATGCATTATGTTTTCTTTGTTGTTGTGATATGCGATCGCTTTATCGCAATAATAAAGAATTTTATATTTATTCATAAGACCGATTTCATTATAGTTCAAAAGGTTTATAATATAACGTTTCCATTGGACCTTTTGATGAAGGATTTTCTAATGATGAGTTGATACCAATTTATTCACACATCTATGTTTAAAAGGGACCCATTTCATATTATAATTAAAAAGAAAAATTTTATGAAATGGGGGGTTGTTGTACAGCACAACATGACTGTAAGAAGAGCTTGGATATATTGAAAGAAAAGATGGTTACCACACTGATTCTAGTCTTCCCGAGCTGGAAGAAAGAGTTTCATGTACATGCCGACGTGTCATGTATAGTGCTAGGGGCAGTACTAACACAGGCTGGCGGAGAAGGCTTGGATCATCCTATCGCATTCGCAAGCCACAAATTATCAAAAGCAAAGAAGAACTATTCTACCACTGAGTGCAAGGGGCTAGCTATGGCATATGCACTCCAGAAGTATAGGCACTACTTGTTAGGAGGCCATTTTAAGATGTATACGGATCACTGTGCTCTGAAGTACTTGGTCAATAAGACTGTGTTGCGGGGGGGGGGGGGGGGGGGAGGAATCTGCAGATGGGTCTTATTATTCTAGGAGTATAATTTTGAAGTTGTTGTGAAGCCTGGACAATTGAACGTGGGACCAGACCATCTGTCGCGCATTGAAACAGGGAAGGAGCCTACTAACTTGGAAGAAGGATTGCCTGGTTTTATCACTCATGTTGTCCCTAGGCTCCTAATAGGGATACGGCCGAGGTAACCACAAACCAAACTTTGGATTACAGGTTCTAGCCCACCTATAATCAGAGAGGGCTCTCTCCTTCTGATTCAACCTTAGTTGATGATTTTAGGCTAGCTTTCTGACTTCAACGGAGTGTTGTTTGTGATTGGATGGGAGGTAGGATTCTCGAACAAAGAGGCAAGGTAAGGAGTGATAAGTTTCGAACCATTGGGCATGGAGTCACAGATTGAGGCTTTCTTGCATTTTCTTGGTCACAAGGGGATACGGAGCGGGATAGCCACACAGGATACAATTATCAGTCTGCTGAAAGTATGGAATGGACATCAGGGATGAAAGGCAAAGGAGAATCATTTCATCATGCTGAAAAAGAGGAGAAATGGATGAGTGGGATCTAGGAGCAGTTAAGAATTCCTAAAACATGCACTCATATGTGAAAGAAACAGCGTAAACAAGATTATTTAAGTATACATGCTCATAACTATTTCTGAAGAAAACATTGAGAAATGCAGAAATTGAACTTAAGGTGTAATGAAACAAATCTTAAGCTATTCTTTTTTCCTGCAATTTAGAAGGCGGTGAGGTGGCAAAAAAACATAAAATTAAACAGAGGAGAGAAACACTTATTGGATCATGTAGAAGCACAGGAATTCTGTAATCATTCCTTGGCCAAGAGAAAACATCAAGTAGTTTCGCAATCCATGCTTTCAGCAATCTTTGATTATGGAAATTATGACAGTTACAATGCGAGCCTCTGCTCGGAGAAAATGTTGGAAAGGAGACTAACCAACTACTACCAACCAACCAACCCCCCACAACATTGTTCAGGGTGGTATTTATAAACAAAATATCGGAAAGACATTCATTACAACTGACCTAAACAGGTCTGCTAGAAAACTCTTCAAAAATCTAAGTGTTGCTGGAATTAAATGCAAGTAAATCTTTTTGGCTGCGCTAGGGGCAGCTGAATCAGAAAAGGTGACAATGTGGCCCTTGGAGGCTTGATGCGGTGCTGCTGGAATGAGTGCGCTTTGGGAACTGTAGTTCTGCTCTGGTGTGAGTTGAATGTGCAATAATTATGATTTGAGGGCTTCAAGTGGCTTCGCCCTCTTTCCTTGAATTTGCTGGAAGGTATTAAATGTTCTCCTGCTTCGGGCCGCTGCTCAAGATTTTTACTGATACTCTTTGCCGCTACATTGATGGCTTCCGTCGTCAACTGATACTCTTTGACACGCTTGATACCTGATGATTTGATCTGATACACTTTAAACTCTGTCATTGATCTGCTACTGTCTTTAAACCAGATCTTTTTGGCACGATCGGGCTTTTTCGGCGCATAACGGGCAAAGGAATCAAAAGATTCCCCAAAACGGCCTATTTCCCGTAGCGATGCGCGATTAGCGAGAAGCGCTAATCGCGCATCGAAAACTGCGTTTGTTTCTTGTTATGGAGCTCCGAAGTGCGATTTTTCTTCCTGCGCGAAGTTTCGGCTTTCTGGTTGTTGACGTCGGTTGTACGGTGGATGATGTCAGCTGTGGTGGGTCCCTGGTACAGATGGATATGGCGAGGCGCTGACACTGAAGGTAATGCGATGAACTAGCTCCGATGTGATCGCGATATCGCATCGGCGGGGAACGGAGGGTGTTTGAGGTGGACATTTAGCACTTGCGATCGCCGACCGCCGATATCGCGATATCGCGTCGGGTGGTGACGGATGGGTCATAACTTGCATGGAGATGAAATTGCGATCTTGCGATGCGATCTAGCTTTTAAGGGTCTGCGGAGTGTTAAGGAAGTCGGCAAGGGGCTTGTTTTGGGCGGAAAGAGTAAGTAAGTGGGTGTGGAAAGCATTTGAGGTGTCGGAAGGGGTCTAATTACCTCAGAGGGATTTTATACTCTGGAAGGAGTCCATTGTATCTGGGAGATGGTTTGAAGGTTAAGGGTTCTTGCTAAGTTTCAGGTAATCTGAGCAATTCCCGGGGGTACTTATGGTTATTTTTCAACCAGGGGGAGGGATAATACATAGGGGAAGATTTAATTAATATTAGTAGGGGGATGGGAAAATATAGGGAGCTAAATAATAATGTTAGTGGTTAATATGGAGGTGGTAAGAAAGCGCTAAGTTCAGGAGACCTTAGGCTGTTACAAGGGGGTAGAACCATTCTTTAGAGAAAGTATGGAACAACTTTGAGTAAAGCAGATCTTTACTCAAGCTAGTGTTATGAAAATGATGGAACTTAAGAAGTGTCAAGCAGATCTTTACCTCCTTTGGGGAAGTTAGTTAATGATTGGGGAAAGCAGAGAAGGGGAGTTAGTTATACCTCTTTTGAGCTTCTCGCATAGAACTGCCTGCTGATCGTGTCCTAAGTGAGATGACACTTGAAAATCTGGAACTGATCAGCGATTAGGATTCAGCAACCTCAGAACTACCTACCCAGCCTACTTACCTAGCATTTTTTCTTCTTTTGATTTGGGTGCACTTAGACTTGCAAACCTATCATTCATTTTTATTTTGATGCTTTCCTATCTAGATACTACCCTTATTTCTTCCAAGGGCCCAGATTAAGCTGTTGGACTCCTCTGCTTCTCTACCTATCTAAGAATCTGCCAAGATTAAGCTGTTTGGACATATTTACATTCTCTATATTCTAAAACAGGAAATTCAAACCTAGGGAGACCAAGATTAAGCTGTTTGGACCTCCCTTTGACTGAAAATTAGTGATACTGGGATAACTTTACAAAATTTGGAAGGCAATTGAATGAACTTGGAGTAGCCTTCTTCGCTTGGAGACTGTTAAGCAAATATGGAGCATTGCAGCATGCAAAGTACAACATATTTGGCCTGTAAAATGTCAATCGTGAAATATGAATAACCTGCTGCAGCAGGAAGCTAACACCAGCCAAAATAGGTTGATAAAGATGTAAATCACGAGGTAAAGTGGGAATGGTTTCATTTTTACACAAGCTTGAAACATGCGAAAAAACTATGCTTGGATTTGGTTTCATTTTTATACAATCTTGAAATGGAAACAAACCATGATTGGATTTGGTTTCACTTTTACACAAGCTTGAAACAAAGATAGACTATGTTTGAGATAAGTTTTGATGCACCTAGCATAATGATTCAATTTGAGGTACATGCCCCACAAGCTTCATTTCATTCACCGAAGTAGACTACTAGCTACTAACAGGTGGATGGAATGAAGGTTCACTTATGAGATGAAGTGAGAGATTCGACAAGGAATTTATGACATCTAATCAAAGACTCAAATTGGAAGGGAATCTATTTCATTTTTTAGCGAGCTTGACACAAGAAAAGAACCATTCTCATGACACCTTGTTTCATTTTTTACCAAGCTTGACATAAATAAAGAAACTATGCTCCGACACCTTTTTCATTTTTTAATGAGCTTGACACAAGTAAAATAACTCTTCTCAAAGGGACCTATTACATTTTTTAATGAGTTCTATCCTCATGGGGAACTATATAATTTTTTAACAAGGTTGACATAGTAAATTAACTATCCTCATGTGTTCATTTTTTAACGAGGTTGATATAGTAAAAGAACTATCCTCATGGGAATCTATTTCATTTTTTAATGACGTTGACATGGTAAAAGAACTATCCTCATGACCTTGATCATGGACTATAAGAGACCATGGCTTCCAAGAGGTTCTCATCAGATGGGAGAACAATGCTCTAAAAGGGATACATGTCAAGGGATCTAATGGAAAGATCGGGATCTAATGCCCCCAGTACATGATGCAATATATCACTGACTAGATCATCAATAGATGTGGGCATAGAATAGGTGGACATATAATTAACCTGAGGAAGGGGTGATACCACTTGCATAGATGGACCATTTAGGGAATATGGTTGATCCTGGAGCCATATTAGGACCAAAAAACAAAAGCTTATGAATGGCCACAATTGTTCCTTCATGCGGGAAACATATGACACGAAAGAGAGAAGAGACAAGATCTCACATGACATAAACATACTCATGGCCAAGGAGTAAATTAAAATCCAAAGGTCCTTGAACAACCATCACATCGAGATAGATGATTTTTCCCCCTAAAGTAATACACAACTTAGGAAGAATTCCTAAAGGTTGACTAGTTCCTCTATTAAAAGCCAACAAATTCTGGGTAATAGGTACAAGCTGCGGAGAACATAAAGCGTGCCAAGTAGTTGAGGATATAATACTAACAGATGCAACTTCATCTATGATTGTGCCAAGTAGAGGTACATTGTAATCATGTACTTTGATCTGAAACATCACGTAGGAAGGAAGACGATATTCTACCAGTCGACTCCAATCAAATAAAGTGACTAAACTACTTGGATAGACTTCCATCAGAACAGGATATTTTCCCCCTTGCACTATGCGAATAGGAGAACTTATCCCGTGCACTTGGGAATGGGAGGATTTCCCTCCAATTCATTCAAAACTGAGGAACCAAGAAAATCCTGAGTAGTATGAGGTTCACTCTCTATAGGAAAGGTGTGCTCACCTGAATGTGGAATCAGGTCAACCATTTCCTCAACCAATGGTTGGTTGGAATTGGAATCATGAGATTCACTTTTAGAGAGAGTGGGATTGACAAAATATGAATATTGATCAACTAATGGAGGGTCAGAGGAAAGATTTTGATAACCAGCTGGAAGATTAGGCTGGGAACATGTAAGGTAATCCAACACTTTTGAGGACTCATCCATATAAGGAAAAAGGTGAATAGGATGATTCCATTCACATAATGTACATGAAAATTTAACTTTTCCCTTTTTCCCATGGGTTTTATTGTCACTAGTTGAAGGCATATCACCAGCATGATCTCCAAAGGCTGATGACAAAGGTCAATTTGAACCTATGGACCACACTTCTAATATCTTGGGAATACTAGGACATTCTCGAAGAAGGTGGTCACCCTTAAAAAGCTTGCAAGGGAATTTTGATTTATGGGGTTGATTGGAATATTTATCCAACACTTTCAAGGCCTTGTCCATAGAAGGGAAAAGGTGAATAGGATGATTCCCTTAACATAACCTACAGGGAAATTTAACTTTTCCCTTTTTCCCATGGGTTTTAATATCACTAGTTGAAGGCTTATCACCAGCATGGTCTCCAGAGGCTGATGACAAAAGTCGATGTGAACCTGTGGACCACACTTCTAATATCTTGGGAATACCAAGACATTCTTAAAGAAGGTAGTCACCCTTACAAAGCTTGCAAGGGAATTTCACTTTATGGGGTTGATTGGAAGACTTTTCAACATCAGCTGCATCGGTAGCATCGACTACTTGTTTTCCCTCTTGCTTATTTTTCTTCTTCTTAACCTTGCTTTTCTTCTTCTTCTTATCCACTTGGTTAGTAGCTTTCAAAATTTCACCAAACGAAGAGGGAAAGAGGAAGAAGAGAAAACAGGCGAAGAAGGTGAAGGGTCAACCTTAAGATCAACTGGAGGTTGATATTATTCATGTGGAGGAGAGCCTGGTTGAGGAGAAGTTTAGACATTCGGAACCATAGGGGTCAAAAATAACCAAACTGACAAACCAATGGTAAATTTAGGAAGGGAAAACGTTGCCATATAGGGAGCATCAAAATTTCCAAAAGAAGGAAAAGGACTTGCCATGTAGGTAAACAGTGCAAGATAGGGTTTTCAGAGCGAATGTACATGGAAAAACAACAAGACTTTCGCTGATAAAAGACATGCTTAGAGAGGAAAGTTTAGGAAAAAACAAGAAAGACTCAGGAAGAAACTCTAGACCTGATACCCTAAGACACCAACAATCAGACTATAGACTGAAAATCAATCCAAAGACAGGGTCTTTCCATGGTTTTCCAAACTTAACGAGAAGGAAAAAAATGAAAGGAGGATGAAAAGGGTATATGCTTCTCTAATGGAGTCACCATCTTGTTAACCAGACAATCCCTTGTATGGATAGAAACGATCCCTCTAGCCCAATGTGGGGGTCTAGTAACAACTGTGACAAAGAAAGAAAACTTACCTAACCTAGATTAGAATGACAAATGAGAAAGGGATATGGCTTACCTCTCTCCTATGCACTGGACCTTTGATGATGATCCTGATCCCTTAGCTCCCAAGATCACTCCTCGCTATTCCTTGCGTCCAAATACATGAAAGAGATATAAAAAGAAAACAACAAGAGAGATCATAGCATATGCATTCCAATATAAGTTATACAACAGATCAGGGAGTATTGTACTAAGAAAACCATCATAGACAATCTTATGGGAAGTAAAAAATTCTTTGTCTTAATGATTAAATCAAGGAGGGGAGCATACAACCAGTGCCTTGATGTTGAAGGTCTCCTTCCGAATGTTTCCAAGTCCAAGCCAAACTTAACAAGGTCTCCTTTCCTCTCTCACCAAAATGGCAACATCTAAGCACAATTGAGCAGAAGAATGGAAACCAACAATGAAAAACCCATTGAGGAAAGTAGAGAATGCATTTATAGTGACGGAGAGGGAGTTAGAGATCCACCAAAGGGGGAAGAAGGTCCTCATCCCAAAGCTAAGGTCCCTAAAGGTAGGAACAAGGGCTCTAAATGGGAGTACTCAACCATATCTTCATTAAACAACTACTAGCTTGAGGCTTCTAGTAAGAGAAGCTTCTACTCCATTTTTGGAGAAACTACTTGAAGAGGATCAGCGCGGATTTTCCTATCAAAAGTTGTACTGATAGTGCTAGTCACTAGTTAAACAAAAGGTTATGAGCACATATTTTCCTACTAAAAGTAGTGTTGGTCTTGCAAATTAGGGTTTTTCACATGTTTTTTCCAGAATTACTTCAAGACATTAGTTCTCCATCTCTTCAGGGATGTGTTGAGCATATAATTCATGGTGAATGGGTTTATAGAGCTTTTGTCACTTTAAGACATTTGTGACAATAGTGGCACAAATGAAGAAACTTTGGTTACAGAGTTAGGAATGTAACAAAATATTGTGTAACACCCTGAACTCTAATCTCAACTAGGTCTTTCTCTAATATGACATGCATGACTTAATTGTGACTGAATATTTAGTTTACTAATCACTATATGTTACCCACTATTAAAGGTTACACCCCACTAGTGTAAGTTACACTCCACTGCAGTAAGTCACACCCCATTGTTGCACCCCACTATAGTTAGTTACACCCCACTATAGTAAGTCACACCCCACTATTGTAGGTTACACCTCACTACTTGATATCCCACTAATTCCTCCATCATTTGGAACTAATTTAACTGAATTTAACTCAATTATACTAAATTAAATAACCACAACTCAACTAGTGCTCCTAATTGGAGGATACACTCTACATGACTCTAGTTAGACGCTCAACGCGAATTACCTGAGCTAACTAAGTCAAATTAACTTACTTATTTATTACAAGTTGTCATGAGATGTAGAATTACAATTTAATTCCCAATTTAATTCAAGGACAAATTAAATTAGGATTTTCTTGTTGAATTTTCAACAAACTCAATTCATAAGTGTCAACAGGATTGTGATAAATTAACATAACCATTAGTGGAGGTTGAAGTGTCTCGACTTCCTAACAGGTCTCTAAACTTTCTGCTAGTGGATCATCAAATTTGGGTGGCTTAGAAAAATCAATAGGTAGGTATGCACCACCATCATCAGATGTATCAATGAAAACATTGTTAATGCCACTAGTTTGATCAGACTCAAGATTAAGCATATCATATTCTTTATGGATGGAAAATTAAGATGCATTAGTCGAAAGACTCCCTTGATCATTTATAATTGTAATAGCTTCCTCCTGACATATGAAAGATTTACAATTGAACATATCATGAATAATATATTTAATATTTTCATCCTTTGGTCATAAGACCACACCATCCTGTACTTGATTGTGACCATGACTAGCAAGATAAATATCTAAAGAATTTGGAGATATTATTGGTATAATAAAGTTGTCGCATGTGTCTAAGCACTGTGAGTATACTATGGTCATAACAATCACTACCATTTTCGTTTTTCTATGTATGTAGGTCAATTTGTGAAGTTTAGTCATGATATTATAAAGATAAAGTCTAAAACATCATTTGGAGAGTGTTTGGGTACTGTTAGTAACATATGGTCATAGTAATCACTATCAGTTTGGTTTTTTTTATGTATTTAGGTCAATTTGTGAAGTTTAGTCATTGATATTATAAAGATCAAGTCTAAAGTGTCATTTGGAGAAATAAGTGGTGTTTGTTCATGAGTGTCTTGTCATGAGGGAGGTGTCATGAGTCAGTTGTCCTGTTATTTACAAGATTATACCTCATCATCACAAGTGGTGTTGTATTTTTGAAAGTTGGGCATCATTGTAACTAAATAAGACTCTACACCATGTGGAGGATTAAAAGGACATGCTTGGCTTTCAGAAACATCCACCGAGTTCATTCTTCAGATTTTCAGACACTCTAGACATCAACCAGAAGTTTGATGCACTATTGACAAAGCATTAAGGTTAGGGTTTTTGGTCTAGAGATGAATGTTTTTCATTTTTGGTGAAAGGAGGCTTGAAAGGGGTGTGTTTTATCACTAATATAGTGTCATCATCATCACTAATGTGTGCATCCTATTCAGAGACCCCATTGTTGCGTAAACCATGAAAAATAGATGGCGCTTCACATGCACACAGTCAACATATTTTCACCATATCTCTTTAACCTTATACCCATTTACCATGAAATTTGCGCAATGCACCGGGATAATATGAATAAACCCACTTCATTTCAAGTTAAAATGCTTCACATTTTTCAAGAAATAAACCACCGAGATCTATAACCATTTTCGGATTTTCTTGAAATCTGTGGGTCATATTTAACTCAATGTTTTTGTGGAGAAGAATATTATTATGTTAAACTACTGATATATATATATATATATTATAGTATATTATATATATATATCAGTAGTTAAACATAAATAAGATTAAATAAATAAATAAATAAAAAAACTCAATCTGATTCACCGTTTGGGAGATATTAAAAAAAATATCAGTCATTGCACATGGGATGTAGGGGAACACTATGCATGACCTAAAAGAGAAAATCTCTTCGTCAAACACGGGTTTTCAGGTGTGTTTGTGAGTTTGCAGAGTTTGTTTAGTTCAATTGAAAGCAATTTAACCTGTTCAATCGAACAAATAAGAGTTTGAAGTCTTATTTTCTTACCTGCAATATTGATGTGCATACTGCTATTACGCACGCAAACTATCACCCAAATTTTCATCCTTTTGATTGACAAAACCACCTTCAAACCTTGGTTTTTATGCATCAGGAATGGAGAGCAGTTGATCATCATTTAGCGATATTTTTCTTCAATTTCCTTGCACTGCGTATAGCAAGTATTGCGCACAGGGTGAGCGATGATATTATGGTTTCTTGAGAGAGGCATTTTTTGGAAACTTTTTGATATTTACAGGGCATGGGAACCTTCATCACAATTAGTAGGTCATCGATCAACAAATTTTGACAAATGTGCAACCATCTATGCAGTCAAAGAAAGAGCACTCTTTTGCTGCGCACAGATACAATTATCCATTTGGATAAAAAAATTCACCCCATCATTGGCAAGCGAGTGATTCTATGTGTTCATTATTTATTTTTTACTATGTAAACACTTCACTCATAATATTTTGTTCAAATTCGATGTATTAGGTGTGTAGGAAAGATTATAGGTAAGAGTTAAAGATACTTTCACATTTTCCAAAATAGTGGTTTCTTCTTTTCTATCTTTATGAAATCAGTTCCATCTATTGGTGAATAGGTGGGTTTCGACCTCCTTTGATATAGGAAAAATATTTTTTATATAGTGAATGATTTTTTTGTTTGAGGTCAGAGAGAAGACGTTTTGTGCACTGTAATTTTGAAGACTTTTTCTAGTGAATGAATCTAGTAACAGGTGATTTGCATGGATTCTTGTGTCATAATTTTGGTGGCTTGTGATCCTTTGAATTGTGAGTTACCTTATGCTTTTTTCATCCCTTTAATGTACATCTTCCTTTATTGGAAAAAACCAAATGATTGATTCATAATTCATCCTTAATGATGCTCTGATTAGTTTCCCAAGTTATTAATGTTTTCAGCTTTAGAATAGCACTTTAGAATTCATCTATTGTTTGATGCTCTAATGTTCTTTTCCTTCACTTTTTATTCCTTCACCTTCCACAAAAATTTAATCTAAAACCATCACCAAATCTGCATACGTTGCCCATGTGGAAACAATCCTCTCTTTTCCCTCATATCGCTAGACAAAAAAGTTGATTTGACATGACTCCATGCCTAATATATCTACCTCTTTTCTAATCAACAAACCTCTAAAAACAAAACTTTTTGAGATTATTACCTAGCCAAATATCCTATTTGTTGAAGTAAATCGAGTGAGAGAGACCTCTTCAAGATAGAAGGGCTAGATTCTGGCTTACAGTGGTTTGTGGTTACCTCTGCAATTTTCCTCCTCAGCCTAGGAAAACTACAGAGTGCTAAAATTCATGAAATATTTCATATCTGAATGCATGGAATAAACAGAATAAATAATTGGTTTTTTTTTACTGCTTACCATGTAATTCATGAGAGTTTCCCTATACAACTTTCTTGGTTGTCCGAACACAGTGATAGTGGCATATGACATGTCTAACTGTAGAGAACCCTTCAATTTGGCACCCCAAGACCTTGATAACAACATACCACATTTTGGAAGGATGTCAGAAATAGTCGCATCCATAACCACACTTTTGGCCAGAATTTGTTTAAGAGTGACATGTAAATATTTAATCAAACTAAGACACTTTACCTTACTGGAGTCAAAAGAAAACAAATCTCTGTATGGTCTAGTTATATGTAATCCAATCTTGTCCATGATTACTTTTGGCATTAAATTTTTTGAGACACCCAAATCCAGCATGGGATTATGGAATATCAAATCATGAATATTAATACTGACATAAAATGGTGGCACATTACCTTCTTGTGAACCTCCTTCAACTTCTGGGCTAAAAAGCAATTACGGGTGATCATCATTTAGATTGATAGTATCTGAAACTTCCCCTACCTTCAATTCCTTCATAATTTGGCCTTTATATGCATCTGTTTTCATCAATTCAACTAAAAGATGATGAAATCCTCTCTGTCTCGTTAACAATTGTGTCTTGATTTTGAGGAACTCCTTTGGGAGGATTAGACATTTTGACTTGAATATGGTGTATCATTCTAGATCTTCTTAGAAGCATTTGTTTCATCCTTTCCATTCCTAAAATTGTATTGCTTATGAACCTCCATAATGGCTTTCTGATACCCCTTTTTATAGTCTTCAGATTCTGTAGTCATGTCATCCTTTTATGATTGTAAGAAAAACTCTTGTTCATCCTTTGTTAAGAAAATATTATCCACTTTTCCCTCACCAAAGAGATTAATTTGATCTTATTCCTATTCTTTCTCTGCTTCTTGTTCTTCTTCTGCATAATTCTTCTAGAAATAATGTCAGATTTGTTATTTGTCTATTGGATTTATTTGGTCCCTCTGCTTGATTTTGATATGTTGTCTTCTAAAGTCTGGATTTCTGATTTGAGGACCTCCTTGAGGCTCTCTTATAGCTGCCCTTTCTGACAAAGTCATTTTCTCCATCATATTCTTCATAGTTTTCACCAAATTGTCCAATTTAATGTCTGATGATGTTGAAGTCTCCTCCTTGATAGTTACCCTCTTGCTCAAATTTAACGTAGCTTTTTCGGCTAGTAAGTTTTCTTCTACATTTACTGTAATCTTTTGCATGTCTTCCAAAGTAGCTGGACTTCTTTCTCTTAATGGGTAGGCCATGTCAACATCGAATCCATCTGGATAACGAGGCAAGGCCAAACCCATCGGAGGCTTTATTTTTGTAGGGATAGAGTTATAAACATTATTGAATATGTTTGAATAATCTTGTACTGAATCTCTTGGAGCTCTCTTCAAGCTTTCATATTTTGCTAAAATTTGAAGAGGGTTCTTTTTTATTTCCCAACGAGAAAGGAAAAGTTGTTGAAACTGTTGAATATTTGCAATACTTCCTACTGCCAAATCTTTGTACCATTTCTTAACCTCCCTTGTGAGGCTTTCGGCAAAAAGCCTCAATTTCACATCATCATCATCTACTTCTTCAAGGTCTATAAAATCATTTATTTTGTCTATGTGTTGTGTGATGTAATTTTCTCAGCATCATCAAATTAAGGTATGCGTTGTCCATAATTATGTGGCATGGCATTCAATGGTGCTTGCAAAACCATTGGGACATAACGAGATGCCATGGTTATGGTCCGAGAGTTGGATGTACTCACTACTATGCTTGACGATGAGGGTGGAAGAGGTTGGAAAACTATGATCTGTTGAGTTGTTGTAAAGGGAGGAATATAGAAAACAGAGGTAATAGGAGAAAAAAAATGAGAAGGTATTACAAAACAGTAACTCAGGGAACAAAAGATGTATTAGAAATCTTTTGAAATTTGGATGATTTTTCTACGGCCTTATGCAATTGATGAACTAAGTCCTCAAGTTTATGGAACCATTGTAAAATAATTTTGTCAGACTTTGAAATACCAAGTTTTGTGTAGGGATAAGTGGTATTAATTTATATTCATAAACTACTGTCTTAGAAACAAACATTTCAAATTTAGATCTAAAAAGGTTATGCTGAAATGCTAAATAAAATTCAATATCCTTATTTGTTATAATGCTTTCCGTAAGTGTGAAAGATCTCCTTAAAGGATTGTTACTCACTTGACCTTCTTCAAACTTATTTTTTCTAACTAGCTTCTCAGGATCACTTACAAATTCAGGGGGATCAGGATCTAGATGTGATCTTGTATGGACCTTTCTAGGAGCCATATTTCCAAGAAAACTAATGACAGCTAAGCTTAAACACAATCTTTGGGTGAAACTTTCAGCCTAATGGTTCCTAATTCACTGTCACCCACAGGAACTATGATTGAAATTTTAATATGAGAGTTTTAATATGCAAGATTTAGCTTTCAAAGTCCCCAGTATGGTCGCCTGATTATTAGCACTTTGTAGTTTTCCTAAGTTGAGGAGGAAGATTGCAGAGGTAACCACAAACTACTTTAGTCCAAAAGCTAGCCCTTCTAGCCTAGACAGGGCTCTCTCACTCAGTTTACTTCAACAAATAGAATATTAGGCTAGGTAATAAACTCAATAAGTTTGGTTTTCAAAGGTTTGTTTATGAGAAAAGATGCAGATCCGTTGGGCATGCAGTCATGTCATATCAACTGTTTTGTCTAGTGATATGAGGGAAATGGGAGGATTATTTCCACACGGGAAAGGTAGGTAGCTTTGGTTGTTGTTTTATATTAAATTTTTGTTGAAGGTGAAGGAAGAAAAAGTGAAGGACAAGAACATTAGAGCATCAAACAATATATGAATTCTAAAATGTTTTTATAAAGTTGAAAACATTAATAACTCGTAAAACTAATTCGAGCATCATTAAGGATGAATTATGAATCAATCATCTGGTTTTTCCAATAAATAAATATGTACATTAAAGGGATGAAAATACATAAGATAACTCATAATTCAAAGGAGCATAAGACACTGAAATTAGGACACAAGAATCCCTGCAAATCACCAACTATTCCATTCGTTCACTGGAAAAAACCTTCAAAATTACAATGCACAAAAATTCTTCTCTCTAACATCAAACGACATTCAACCACTTCTACATTCAAAATCATCCATTATATACAAAATATCATTTCTAGATCAATGTAGGTCGAAACCCACCTATTCCCCAATAGATGGAACTGATTTCATAAAGATAGAAAAGACAAAACCACTATTCTAGAAACTAGGAAAGTATCTTTGACTATTACCTAAAATATTGCCTACATACCTAATACATCAAATTTGTACAAAATATCATGAGTGAAGTGTTAACATAGTAAAGCATAAATAATGAAACCATATAATCACTCGCTTGCCAAAGCTGGGGTGAGAAATTTTTGTCCAAAAGGATGAATGTATATGCATGCAGCAAAAGAGTGATCTTTCTCTCACTGCAAAGATGGTTTCAAATTTGTCAAAATCTACTGGTGGGTGACTCCTGACTGTGATGAAGGCGTCCATGCCCTGTAAACATCAAAAAACCTGCCAAAAAATGCCTCTCTCAAGAAACTTGTTGTAGCAGCTACAACCAGCCTCCAAAATTTTGGCCTGCACCAAATTTTGGAGCCTCCCTTGAGAGTTTCACTTGATGGCTGTGAACACTCGAGTTCACTCTATGAGCTCGTGTGAGTCTTCGCACCCACCTTGCTTGATCATTTCACCTAAGTTTGCATGTTGATTTCAAAGTCATACTTGCGACCATGTTCTAGCTATACTCAGTCTTCACTTCGTGTGTACTTGTTGTGTTCACTATGGAAGCATCTATCGCACTTACACATGGAATCAGATTCATTGTCGCGCAAGCGTTGTCATGGTCAACCAATGATCAATCATAAGTGTCGCACTTGTCTCTTACACCATCTATTAGTCATGCTAAACATGTGTGTCTGGTTGGTTTGAGTTGTCTCGTCATCAATCCATGAAGGTGTGTGTTGTAAGGTCACATTTTCATCTCTCACTTGTTCACACGCTTAGTCATTTTGCTAAAGTTATGATGACCAGATTCCCCTCTAATAGCCATACCATCACCCCACCATCAACTCAATCGACTGTCATCCAGAACAATGCAGAAGCACCAAGAAAGTATTTTCAAGTTGCATTGCTCGCAAGCAATTCACTCAACCTTCATGCCGGCCACAAAGAGAGTCAAACCCAACATCCACCCCAGGACTGACTCCCCTCAAAAATTGCGTGGAGGCTACTGACCTTGCCCATTCTACTGACTGAAGAAATTGCATAGACAAGATGGACAGACACCCAGTGCCTGTACCTGCCTCCCTCAGAAAATTGCACGAATTTCCCAGTCAGCCATCACAACAGTCGACTGGATGCTCATCCAAAAAATTGTGCAGTGTTCATGAGAAGGCCTTCTATTGCCCAATAGTCCAAGAAAATTAAAAATTGCACAAATATGATCAGCAGGCTAGTCTCCTAGCCTTAGTGCAGTTTCCCTCACCAGTAGCTCCGAGCAGTAGACTGCTAGTTCCCACCAGGAATTGCGTAGTTTCTGCTGCCAAGATCCCAGCAGTTGACTACATGTTCCCGTTGGGAATTGCACAGTTTATGTTGCCAGTGACCCAACAGTGAACTATCGCTTTCATCCGGGAATTATGCAATTTTGGCTTCTAGGCTCCCGGCCAGTTCCTCAAAAAAACTGTGCAATTCTTACTTGTTGATCCTCCATGCAGCCCAATCTGTTCCTCCATAAAATTGCACAATTTTTTCCTTCCAGCTCCTGCTGCCCACTCATCCTGGAAAATGCTCAGACTTTATCTACCTTTCCTTCCCAGAGCCCGAATTGTCCCTCCCAAAATTTGCGTAGTTTTTCCTTCCATTTGAGCTAGACCTCGTGGACAGTCACTGTCGACTTGGATTTCCCATCTTCATCATGCAGTGACTCTTACACAGTTTTCATCAGTAGTGCTCAGAGCCATCATCTTGCCTCGCAACCTTGCTACCTATCCCAGTCACCTGCATCCGAAATGATCGTGTGTCATGGTAGACTAGGAGGTTTTTGGATTTGATGTCATCTCATCATGAGTGACTGTAGGTATAGGTACACCAACAAACATGGTGCAACAATGATGGGATCAATGAAGGGAGCACATGCAGAATGATAGGTTCACCAATAGATGAATGAATGATGCATGCAAAGAGATGTGCTCACAAATGGATAATCATGCAAAGATGTGTTCACGGATGGAAAGACGAGCAAACATGCAAGATCTGCTCATGGACGGATGAATGAATGAACATGCACCTTTTGTGAATAGATGAACATGTCAAGCCTTCCAACATAAAAGC
Organism: Pinus taeda; assembly: GCA_000404065.3. Lineage (NCBI taxonomy): Eukaryota > Viridiplantae > Streptophyta > Pinopsida > Pinales > Pinaceae > Pinus > Pinus taeda. The sequence continues at coordinate 63,683 of APFE031623312.1, forward strand.
AAGGAGAAGCGTGCCAAAGAAACATCAAGTGAACCAATGACCATCGAAGACTCCACACAGTGTGTCGGGCAGAGGTCAAGTTGTGATACACCATGAAGACATCCATCACCTAACAGCACTACAGCTTGACTTGCACTTCAGCAGTAGCACGAATGTACCAGCACTGCCATGTCGAGTCATGTCATAAGTCATGTTGTCCACATCTTCACTATGGGCCATGTTTTCAAATCAATGTAATGTAATGTGGAATTCCAAGAGACCCACTTGTTCTACAAAGAGTGATGTAAAGTCGAAAAGTCATGGAAGTCAAACAATGATGAGGGTAGTCGAACAACCACAAGGGTTAGTTTCACCCTCGGCTATATATACCCCCTCATTTGTACATGCAAAGGACTTTTCACCTCAGCGCCTCCCATATAGCCAAGAGAGTTTGTTATCTTTTCTTTGAGGAGTAAGCAGTGGCTCCAATGCCCCCTCACACGGGGTTAGTGATGTATGGTGTAATGATGTGTCTTGGAACTTTCACTTAATTCAAAAGCCTGCTAACAGGCCAACACATTTTCACACATGTATTGTATGTGTTGTAAGGCTAATCTTTAACACTTGTAATGCATGTTGCTTGAACCTGTGTTTAACACTTGAACTAATTCACTTGTTGTTATACACATATGTTAATGTGTTATATATGTTTTTAATGATGTCTCGCCCGTGTAGACTACTATCCCATACATCACACAAAACTTTCACATCGAACTTGCTATAACAGTCGTTTTACTCACGCAAACTAATTTTTTGATTGTTATACGTGTTATCTTCCCTTATGTGTTGTGACTACTGCATCCGTGTGGATTGCTAGGCCGAAAGTTGCACATGTCCTGTTGTGTTGTGTGTTCCTATAAGAGTTGGGACTTCTCCCAACCGACTTGGTTCTCACTCCCACCCTCTCCCTCTATAGTGAAATAACCATTGACACAAAGGACACTTACACTCAACAAGCACGCGAACCTCACTTCTCGGAAGACAAAGAAGGCCACTCTACTGCGCTAACACGTAAGAGTTGAGGAAAATCTTTAAGATAATGGCAATTGGGCAATCGTACTAAATGGGACTCCTACACAAAACTGTGTGAGGTCTAGTTTGGACTTCATACCAGGGATATCCCCTGATGTTGGTGGGTCCAGCACCATCAACATTTTGTCACTAGAAGGAGGCACAGATGACAAGCTGAGCCCATACATCAGGTTTGAATATCTTACCTAATGAATAATACACAATTCATTCTCCCGGGGTGTTTCTCTCATTTATGTAAATAAGCAACTATGTTGTATGCTTCAACCCACAAGTGAAAGGGTAAGCCCAAATCATGTAACATCGCCCGTGTAGCTCCCACAATACTTTTTTTATTCCTTTTAGCCACCCCATTCTGCTATGGGTTATGAGGTTCCATTAACTCTCGTTGAATTCCTTCTGATGCACATAATTTCTTGAATTCATTCAACACATCTTCTCCATCATTATTTCTTCTGAGAGCTTTAACTCTTTTTCTAGTGTCTTTTTCATTAAGTGCTTTAAATTCACAAAATTTAGCGAACTTCTGATCTTTATTTGCATGAAGAAAACCCATCACCTACGAGAAAAACCATAAGCAAAAATTGCATAATATATGTGCTTGGTTGAGGAGGCTATCGAAAATGGTCCACACATATCTGAGTGAATATTATCAAGGATCACTTACGCTCGACTGTCTTTATCATGAAAGGAAATTTTGGTGTACTTCCCCAATGTACACCTTTTGCATGTGTCTCTCTGCTCTAGTGTACCCTTGGGAAGTCCTATATAATTTTTTTGCATGATATTTAAAGCTTTGTGGTGCAAGTGACCCAATATTCTATGCCACAACACACCAATGTCTCAGATCTACACCTTCTCTACTTTTGTGCTCAAAGCAGCACAATCTTCTACATCAAATTTGTAGAGATTCTTCACTGAAACCCTGATCTACTTCACCTATCTTGAGGATATGTGAAGAGTGAAAGCCTTTCCCTTGCTAAATATCACATTGTAGCCATGGTCCTCCAACATGGCAACTAAAACCAAATTCTTCTTCAAACATGGAACGTACATGACATAGTTTAATGTGAGAGGAGAACCAGACTCCCTCTGAAAGGTAACATTACCAATTCCAGTCGCGCTATACCTCTCGTCATCTCCCATATTGATGTGCATATGGAGGTCCTTCTCCTCGAAGTAATGGAAGAAATATTTGTTTCCATTCATATGGAATGAGGCTCCACTATCCAAGTACCATCACTACCCATCACCAATGTCACCATGCAAGTGATGAGGGTGAAGTATAGCTTGAATTGTGAAGCAATAGCTTCACCTACTACTCCTCCTGAGGGATTCTTACTAGAATTCTTGTGGAGAGTCTTTGTAGCATATTGTCCCGTCTCGTGATAGTGAAAACATTTAATCTTTGATAATTCCTTCTTCTTTCTGCCCTTACTGGAATCTAATTTGGAATGGGATGACTTCCCCTTCCCTTTCTTTGCCTTTCTAGCTAAATCATATTTCTCCTCATCATCATGCTTGGGTGAGGATCCATCTCTGGTGTTCTGCTGAATATCTTCTTACACCAAGTCATACCACAACCACTCCCACTCTGGAAGATTCTCCCTCCCATTATCTGAGTCCTGGTAGCTATGCCAACTCTTGGGAACTCCTAGAAGTTCTAGGCTCACCATATTGTCTTCAAAAACTATAACATGAACACTTCCAAACTCATCCCGACATTGGGTGAATTTGGTCAAGTATTTCAGTATATAGAGTCACCCCTATCCATGTTGATCTTGCTGAGCTTGTCCTTTAGTGAAAGATGCCTGTGGTCACTGTTGTTTTGAAATAATTCTATCAAGGTCTTCCACATTGAAAATGGAGTCTCCCTACCATGGAGGTTTGAGACAGTATGATCTTGAACTCCTTCTAAGATAATCTTTCTCACGTTTTCCACATACATTCTCCACTCTATCAGGTCTTGAGCATCACCTAGCTTAGGAATATCTTTGTCTATGAATTGCTTAAGCCTGTTGTCCTCCAACAATGCATCCATCCTATCCTTCCAAGAAATATAGTTCGAGCTAACCTCAAGGGCATATTTGAGTGTCAATCCATAGGATGACATCCTGTTGTCTCTGAAGTATGATACTGCAAATTCGATTTCTCCTACAAAACATAAACTCATATTCTTCTCTTCTATAGTAATTTCAGCTCTGATACCATCTAGAAATTTCTTGTATATTCAAACTGCAGATTGCAATATGCTAAAATAATTGACTTCAATCTACTCTACTCATAACCAAAAACAATAAGCGATCAATTAAATGATGAAGCATATAAGAGAAAGAATTATGTTTCCTACCAAGATCCTATTTCCTTGCATTGTTCCCTTGGGAATTATCCCTAATTGGTAAATTCCAAGAAACTTAATTGCACAATCCTCACAGGCCTTCCTCTTATTGCATGCACCACCTGTACAATTCAGAATATTATAAAATTGATATTACATTGTCCCTTGTTAACCAGGAAATCTTGTCTATGGATAAAAGTGATCCCTCTATCCCAATCTGTGTGTGCGGGTCTAGTAACAACCATGATAAAACAATAAAAAATCCCTAACCTAGATCAAATTGACAAATGAGAAAGGGATATGGCCTACCTCTCTATATGCGCTCAAACTTTGATGATGATCTCGATCCCTTAGCTTCTAGGCTTGCTCCTTGCTATTCCTTGTGTTCAAATACCTGTAAGAGAGATCAAAAGACAATAACAAGAGATATCAGAGCTTATGAATTCCAGTATAATTTATACAACAGATCAAGGAGTATTGTATTAAGCAAACCATCATATACAAGCTTAGGGGAAGTAAAACATGCTTTGTATTAATGATTAAATAAAAGAGACAACCATACAACTGGTGCCTTGATGTTGAAGGCCTCTTCAGAATGGCTCCAAGTCCCAGCCAAATTTAACAAGATCTCCTTCTCTCTCTCACCAAAATGGCATCATCTAAGCACAATTGAGTAGAAGAATGGAAACCAGTAATGACCAACCCATTGAGGAAAGTAAAGAATAGATTTATAGTGAGGGAGAGGGAGTTAGAGATCCACCAAAGAGGCAAGAAGTTCCTTATTCCAAGGGTAAGATCCCAAAAGGTAGGATTAAGGTATCTAAATTGGAGTACTCAACCATATCTTCATCCAATAAGTACCAGCTTGTTATTCTCAAGGCTTCTAGTAAGAGAAGCTTCTGCTTCATTTTCAGAGAAACTTCCTGAAGGGGATCAACATAGATTTTCCTATCAAAAGTCACACTGCCAGCACTAGTCACTAGTAGCATTGGTCTTGCAAATTAGGGTTTTTCACAATTTTTTTGAGAATTAATTCAAGACATTATTTCTCTATCTCTTCGTGGATGTGTTGAGCATATAATTCATGGAGAATTAGTTTACACAACTTTTGTCACTTCACAAAATTTGTGATGTGAGTGTCACAAAAGATGACACTTTAGGTACAGAGCTGGGAATGTGACAAAATATTGTGTAGCAAATTCACCCTAAAGAATGAAAGCATAACAGGAAGTGATGGTTGAAGTGCTTTATTAGTTAAGGGAAGGAACTTGGAAGACCATTGTTAGGAGACCTGCAAATCAAACATGATACAATATATGACATCTCTGATATACACATATGCATGACAATACATATGAATAGGATGTGGCCATCTGTCTGAAAAGGATCATTTATATGGATCCATGGCATGGACGCAACCATCCGTATGAAAAGGGCCATGTCTAAGGATCTACAGCATGGATGCAACCATCTGTATCAAAAGCATCATGTATACAGTCATGAATACCCAATAACTCCTTGCAGCCTAGATTTTAACAAATGATATCCAGGGTCTTCATCTCTATTCGGACCAAAGTATGAATCTAACCATGTGAATAGATGTGTTGATGTCGAACATGGTAGAAACTACCTGATTACCAATTAATAATGTAAATTGTTAATAGGCACAAGAGAAACCACTAATCATCTCGATGGCCCTCAAGGTACACTAGTATAATCTACAAGTGTGAATATTTTATCAGAAGTCGAACACTTGCTGAATCATTCAATAAAGGGCCAATGATGTAAGCTTTTTTTGAACATGAAGAACTTTCCATTGAGGCATGCAAGCTCCAAAGTAAAAAAAGGGAATTTTTAAATCATCTTCCTAGATAATGAGCTTAAGTCAACAGGAAGGGATCCGTCAAAGGAGCGCCATAAAGTTTCCCACATTATCAACATGAAACATAGGATATCTCAAAATTATAGGAGTTATTTAGGATTGTTGTATAGAGGGTCAAATAAGTATAGGATGTTTGACTTTGCAGAAAGGACTTCTCTTTAACATATCAGTGACACGACTCCGGAGTTTGGCATCATTTGACTCAAAATGGGCTCAGAGGTCATGGTGACAACATGGGTGATCAAATCAAAGGCAAATGGATTTCCAAAACTCAGGAAGGCAATTGGAAAAGAGAGGATATCCCAAACCCAACACGAGATGCAAATGTCATGTTCAAGAGTGACATGCTACCTTTATACAAAATACAGGACATGTTTAATTCCACTTTTCCCCACTATTGCTAGTGAGTACCTCTTTACTTTTAATCACCATATTGAAGAGGATACCATTTTCTTGTCGTATAAGTTCATCCTTTGGATGAATCCATCGTAATAAGTTTAATGAGCCCTAGGAAGGATTAACTCAATCTCGTCATGGTGACAATTCCTGCATCGTTTGATTTTTACAAGTCCAAAAGAGGTGAAACTCTACGTATTTTTCATGTTTAGAGAGTTTGAAAAAGAGGTGAAAAATAAAACTGCAAAGGTCCCTTTTCGTAGATAGTCCCTTGAATCCAAAAAGATAGAAAATGATATTCAAGAGAAAATCTTAGTCATGGTTGACTAAGGTATTCCTTTTTCATACAAGAGTTTATCTTAGTCCGGAAAAGAGTTAAACTTATACTGAGAAGACATCTTTTAATTTACGTTTAGAAGTTCAAAAATACAAGTTCTCGGCAATCTTTTCATATTTCGAGAGTTAGAAAAGCGCTGAAAGATGACTACACCTAGAAGAACAAGTGGTATAAAAGGATAGAAACTAGTTACGGTGATGATGGAACTTCTCAAAACATGTAAAGGTCAAGAGGGTGGCTAATAAGACCACTCATTGCATATTTTCCCCAGGTAAGGGTAAAAAGACCAAGTGAAAGTGTATGATTGGCCAAAGAGATGGTGACGATGGAATGAAAAAACCAAGGCTCATCGAGCCAAAACAGACTACTAAAGATGGAAATCAAGAGTGGTAAAGTGGGAATGGTTTCATTTTTACACAAGCTTGAAACATGGGAAACTATGCTTGAGTATAATAGAAGATGGTTTCATATTTTCACAAGCTTGAAACATGGGAAAAAGCTATCCTTGGATTTGGTATCATTTTTATACAAGCTTAAAACGGAAACAAACTATGATTGGATTTGGTTTCACTTTTACACAAGCTTGAAACAAAGATAGACTATGTTTGAGATAAGTTTTCATGCACCCAGCATCATGATTCAATTCAAGGTACATGCCCCCCAAGCTTCATTTCATTCACCGAAGTAGACTACTGGGTACTAACAGGTGGATGGAATGAAGGTTCTCTTATGAGATCAAGTGAAAGATTCGACTAGGAATTTACGGCATCTAATCAAAGACTCAAATTGGAAGGGGATCTATTTCATTTTTTAATGAGCTTGACACAAGAAAAGAACCATGCTCGTGACACTTTGTTTCATTTTTTAACGAGCTTGATATAAGGAACTCTGCTCCGACACCTTGTTTCATTTTTTAATGATCTTAAAAAAAGTAAAAGAACTATTCTCATACGGACCTATTTCATTTTTTAATGAGTTCTATCCTCATGGGGAACTATTTCATTTTTTAACAAGGTTGACATAGTAAAGTAACTATCCTACTGGGAAACTATTTCATTTTTTAACAAGGTTAACATGGTAAAAGAACTATCTTCATGACCTTGATCATGGACTATAAGATACCATGGCTTCCAAGAGGTTGTCATAAAATGGGATAACAACACTCTAGAATGGATACATGTCAAGAGATCTAATGGAAAGATCAGGCTCCAATGCCCCCAGTACATGATGCACTATATCACTGACTAGATCATCAATAGATGTGGGCATAGAATAGGAGGACACATAATTAACCTGTGGAAGGGATGGTACCACTCGCATAGTCGGACCATTTAGAGAAGATGGTTGATCAGGAGCCATATTAGGACCAAAAAATGGAAGCTTATCAATGGCCACAATTTTTCCTTCACACGGAAACATATGACATGAAAGAGAGAAGAGACAAGAGCTCCCATGACATAAACATAGTCATGGCCAAGCAGTAAATTAAAATCCAAAGGTCCTTGAACAACCACCATGTTGAGATAGATGATTTTTCCTCCCAAAGTAATAGGAAACTTAGGAAAAATCCCTAACGATTGACTAGTTCCTCTATCAAAAGCCAACAAATTCTAGATAACAGGTACAAGCTCTGGAGAACTTTAAGCTTACCAAGTGGTTGAGGATATAATACTAATAGATTCACCTTCATCTATGATTGTGCTAGGTACGGGTACATTATAAGCCTATACTTTGATCTAAAAAGGCACGTAGGAAGGAAGATGATATTCTGCCATTTGACTCCAATCATATACAGTGACTAAACTACTTGGACAGGGTTCCATCAGAATAGTATATTTTCCCCCTTGCACTATGGGAGTAGGAGAACTTCTCCCATGCACCTTGGGAATGGGAGGATTTCCCTCCAATTCATTCAAAACTAAAGAAACAATATGATCCTGAGTGGTATGAGGTTCACTCTCTATAGGAAAGGTGTGTTCACTTGAATGTGGAATTGGGTCAACCATTTCCTCAACCAATGGTTGGTTGGAATTGGACTTGTGAGATTCAATTTCAGAGAGAGTGGGATTGACCGAAGATGAACCTTGATCAACTAATGGAGGGTCAAAGGAAATATTTTGATAACTAGCCAGAAGATTAGGCTGGGAAGCTGTAAGGTTATCCAACACTTTTGAGGACTTCTCCATATAAAGACAAAGGTGAATAGGATGTTTCCATTCACATAACGTACATGGAAATTTAACTTTTCCCTTTTTCCCATGTGGTTTACTGTCACTAGTTGAAGGCTTATCACCATCATTATCTCCAAAGGCTGGTGACAAAGTTCGATGCGAACCTCTAGACCACACTTCTAATATCTTGGCACTACCAGGACAGTCTTGAAGAAGGTGGTCACCCTTACAAAACTTGCAAAGGAATTTCTCTTTATGGGGTTGATTGGAAGATTTATCCAACACTTTCAAGGCCTCGTCCATAGAAGGACAAAGGTGAATAGGATGATTACCTTCACATAACCTACAAGGAGATTTAACTTTTCCCTTTTTCCCATGGGTTTTACTATCACTGGTTGAAGGCTTATCACCAACATGATCTCTATAGGCTAATGACAAAGGTCGATGTGAACCTGTGGACCACAATTCTAATATCTTGGGAATACCAGGACATTCTTAAAGAAGGTGGTGACCCTTACAAATCTTGCAAGGGAATTTCACTTTATCGGGTTGATTGGAATATTTTTGAAAATTAGCTGCATCAGTAACATCGACAGCTTCTTTTCCCTCTTTCTTATTTTTCTTCTTATTAACCTTCCTTTTCTACTTCTTCTTATCCACCTGGTTAGTATCTTTCAGAATTTCACCAGATGAAGAGGGAGAAGAGGAACAAGACCAAACATGTGAAGAAGGTGAATTGTCAACTTTAAGATCAACTAGAGGTTGATATGGTTCAGGTGGAGGAGAGCCTGGTTGAGGAGAAGTTTAGACATTTAGAACCATAGGGGTCGAAAATAACCAAACTGAAAAGCCAATGGTAAATCTAGGAAGGGACAACGTTGCCATATAGGGAGCATCAACATTACCAAAAGAAGGAAAAGGACTAGGATTCCTGTCAGAGGGGTTTGCTTAGTTTTTAGACTCAAGAACTATTTCCATGAGTTGCAACCTAAGATCTACTAAGGATTATTTCCATAAGAAGGATATTATTCCACGGTAAATTAATTTTATAAATTTACAACAAATAAATAAAAAGGGGTTACTAGGAATAAAGGTTTACGAAGAAACCATGAACTTCAATATACACCTTGGTGGACCCAAGGACTTAACATATGACAACCAATATCCATGAATGTTGTGTTTGTTGTATCATGGTATACAAGGCAACATACTCGGTTACTTATGGTTGGATGGAAACCTATAGGGGACTCCCAAAATATATGTGATGGTATGTGGGAGTGCAGTCTGTAGTAGTGTTGTCTAATGCATAATCGGTTGATGATAGCATTCTCATATACTTACCATGTGTGGAGTGCCCTCGATATACCCAAAAGTAGTGGAGAACGGTCCTATACACTTTTGTATGTGGAACGGGATTTCAGCCCCAAGATACAACATTGGAAAATAACGACATATCTTACATTTAATGATGCCAAAACACATCTCTAACCTAGATCTCTAAATTTTTGTGTTATGTTCCAAATGCTCATTAGGTTAATTGAGGTAAATTTTAAATTTATCTTCAATTAAGTTTCATTTTTTAGGCTCAAAACAATGTCACCTGAACTCCTATAATGCAACTATCATGAGAAAAGGATACTTTCCATTTCGATGAAAGCTAAACTAGTAAGGGAAGATATTCGAACAATGATGCAACAATGAAGAATGCAACAAACAAAGCTTTCCTAGCTAGATCTTTCACTTTCACTTTCCAAATGTGATGCCAAAAACTAAAAATGATTTTCACTTTTCCTAAGATGCACTTATATGAATTATGCTTTTATTTTTGCTTTAAAATATTTAATGCAACTAATGCACCATTTAGTTTTCAATTATTGAAAAATATGATCTATTTCCAATAACTAATTCAAAAAAATAACTTTTCATGCAAGTGACCTAATGCAATTTTAACGAAAAGTAAAGTTTTCAAAATGAAAACTAATTCAATGCAAAATTGATTCCTTTAATCAATGCTAAAGAGAAATAATTGTTTAATTAATATAACAATCAATAATTCTCAAGCACACAAGTAGTAAACAAAGATCTCAATCGAGTCAAAACTTGAAAAAAATCAATCAAAATCTATTTTTTGACCACTTCAAGCAAGAGTCAATCTCTTGCATTCCACAAAGAAATCAGAAGCATATAGACATAGAGTGATGTAGATAAATCAAAGAGAGACCTCGAAGACTAAGACACACTAGAGATTTTAGTAGAGACACTAAAAATTCTCACATTCAAGTACCAGTGCTACTTTATATAGCAAAACTTATGTTGGCAGCACTACTTTTCATAGGAAAACCCCTGTTGATCTTCAACGTGGGTAAACAGTGGAAGACAGGGTTTTCAGAGCGAATGTATAGGGAAAAACAACGTGACTTTTATTGATAAAACACATGCTTAGCGAGGAAATTTTAGGAAAACCAAGAGAGGCCCAGGAAGAAACTCTAGACCTCATACCCTAAGACACCAACAATTCAGAGTATAGACCGAAAATCAATCCAAAGACAGGGTCTTTCAATGGTTGTCCAAACTTAACAAGAAGGGAAAAAAATGAAAGGAGGATGAAAAGGGTATAGGCTTCCCCAATGGAGTCACCATTTTGTTAGCCAGACAATCAATTCTATGGATAGAAGTGATCCCTCTAACCCAATGTGGGGGTCTAGTAACAACCATGACAAAACAAGCAAACTTCCCTAACCTTGATCAGAATGACAAATGAGAAAGGGATATGGCTTACCTCTCTCCTATGCGTTGGACCTTTGATGATGATCCCAATCCCTTAGCTCCTAGGATTGCTCCTCACTATTCCTTGTGTCCAAATACATGCAAGAGATATAAAAAGAAAACAATAAGAGAGATAATAACATATGCATTCTAATATAAGCTATACAACAGATCAGGGAGTATTGTACTAAGAAAACCATCATAGACAATCTTATGGGAAGTAAAAAATTCTTTGTCTTAATGATTAAATAAAAGAGGGGAGCATATAATCGGTGCCTTGATGTTGAAGGTATCCTTCCGGATGGTTCCACATCCAAGAAAAACTTAACAAGCTCTCCTTTCCTCTCTCACCAAAATGGTAGAATCTAAGCACAATTGAGCAGAATAATGGCAACTAGCGATGACCAACCCATTGAGGAAAGTGAAGAATGCATTTATAGTGAGGGAGAGGGAGTTAGACATCCACGAAAGGGGGAAGAAGGTCCTTATCCCAAAGGTAAGGTCCCTAAAGGTAGGATCAAGGGCTCTAAATGGGAGTACTCAACCATATCTTCATTGAACAACTACTAGCTTGCCATTCTTGAGGCTTCTAGTAAAAGAAGTTTCTGCTCCATTTTTGGAGAAACTACCTGAAGAGGATCAATGTGGTTTTTCCTATCAAAATTTCTGCTACCAGTGCTAGTCACTAGTTAAACAAAAGGTTACGAGCACTGATTTTCCTACTAAAAGTAGCGTTGGTCTTGCAAATTAGGGTTTTTCACATGTTTTTCCAGAATTACTTCAAGACATTAGTTCTCTATCTCTTCATGGATGTGTTGAGCATATAATTCATGGTGAATGATTTTATAGAGCTTTTGTCACTTTATGACATTTATGACAATAGTGGAACAAAGGAGGAAACTTTGGTTACAGAGTTGGGAATGTGACAAAATAACTGTGTAACACCCTGAACTCTAATCTCAACTGGGTCTTTATCTGATATGACATGCATGACTTAATTGTGAGTGAATATTTAGTTTACTGATCACTATAGGTTACACCCCACAACTACAGGTTACACCCCACTACTGTAGGTTACACCCCACTATAGTAAGTTACACCCCGCTAGAGTAAGTTACACTCCACTGTAGTAAGTCACACCCCACAGTTACACCCCAAGTTACACCACACTAGAACAAGTCACACCATACTATTGCAGGTTACACCTCACTACTTGATATCCCATTAATTCCTCCATCATTTGGAACTACTTTAACTGGATTTAACTCAATTATACTAAATTAAATAATTACAACTCAAAATAAACTCAACTAGTGCTCCTAATTGTAGGAGACACTCTACATGACTCTAGTTAGACACTCAACTAGAATTACCTGAGATAACTAAGTAAAATTAACTTATATAACTATTACAAGTTGTCAGGAGATGTGGAATTACAATTTAATTCCCAATTTAATTCAAGAACAAATTAAATTAGGATTTTCTTGTTGAATTTTCAACAACCTCAATTCAAAGGTGTCAACAAGATTGTGATAAATTGACATAACCATTAGTGGAGGCTAAAGTGTATGGACTTCCTAACAGGTCTTTGAACTTTCTCCTAGTGGATCATCAAATTTGGGTGTCTTAGAAAAATCAATAGGTAGGTATGCACCACTATCATCAGATGTATCAATGAAAACACTGTTAATGCCACTAGTTTGATCAGACTCAAGATTAAGCATATCATATTCTTGATTAATGGAAAATTAAGATGCATCAGCCAGAAGACTCCCTTGATCATTTAGAATTGTAACATCTTCCTCCTGACATACGAAATATTTACAATTGAACATATCATGAATAATAGATTTAATATTTTCATCCTCTGGTCATAAGACCACACCATCCTATACCTGATAGTGACCATGACTAACTGGATAGAGATCTAAAGAATTTGGAGATATTGTTGGTATAATAAGGTTATCGCATGTGTCTAGGCACTGTGAGTATACTATGGTCATAGTAATCACTACCATTTTGGTGTTTCTATGTATTTAGGTCAATTATTGAAGTTTAGTCATGATATTATAAATATCAAGTCTAAAACATCATTTGGAGAGTGTTTGGGCACTATTAGTATCAATTATGGTCATAGTAATCACTATCAGTTTGGTGTTTTTTTTTATGTATTTAGGTCAATTTGTGAAGTTTAGTCATGATATTATAAAGATAAAGTCTAAAACATCATTTGGAGAAATAAGTGGTGTTTGGTCATGAGTGTTTGGTCGTGAGTGTCTTGTCATGAGGGAGGTGTCATGAGTCAGTTGTCATGTTATTTACAAGATCATACCTCATCATCGCAAGTGGTGTTGCATTTTTGAAAGTTGGGCATCATTGTAGCTAAATAAGACTCTAGACCATGTGGAGGATGAAAAGGACATGCTTGGCTTTCAGAAACATCCACCGAGTTCATTCTTCACATTTTCAGACACTCTAGACATAAACCAGATGTTTGATGCACTATTGACGAAGCATTAAAGTTAGGGTTTTTGGTCTAGAGATGAATGTTTGTCATTTTGGTGAAAGGAGGCTTCAAATGGGTGTGTTTTATCACTAATATAGTGTAAGCATCATCACTAACCTGAGCAGCTTGTTCAGAGACCCCATTGTTGCATAAACCATGAAAAATAGATGGTGTTGCGCGTGCACACAGTCAACATATTTTCACCATATCTCTTTAACCTTGTACCCATTTACCATGAAATTTGTACGGTGCATTAGGATAATATGAATAAACCCACTTCATTTCAAGTTTAAATGCTTCATAGTTTTCAAGAAATGAACCACCGAGATCTATAGCCATTTTTGGATTTTTTCACAATATGTGTGTCATATTTAACTCAATTTTTTTGTGGAGAAGAATTATGATTATATTAACCTACTGAAAAAAAAAAATATAAAAAATATATAAAAAATAAAAATAAAAACTCAATCTAATTCACGTTTGGAAGATATTAAAAAAATATCAACCATTGCACATGGGATGTATGGGAACACTACGCATGACCTAAAAGAGCAACTCTCTTCATCAAACACAGGTTTTCAGGTGTGTTTGTGAGTTTGCAGAGTTTGTTTAGTTCAATTGAAAGCAATTTACCTTGTTCAATCGAAAAAATAGGAGTTTGAAGTCTTATTTTCTTACCTGTAACATTGATGTGCATACCGCTATTGCACATGCAAAATATCAACCAAATTTTCATCCTTTTAATTGACAAAACCAACTTCAAACCTTGGTTTTTATGCATTAGGAAATTTGTATAGAATTATTAGAATTTTTGGTGTCTTGTGGAGAGAAGTTGATCATCATTTAGGGGTATTTTTCTTCAATTTCCTTGCGCTGCATATAGCAAGTGTTGCACATAGGGTGAGCGGTGATATTATGGTTTCTTGAGAGAGGCATTTTTTGGCATCTTTTTGATATTTATAGGGTATGGACACCTTCATCACAGTCAGTAGGTCATCAACCAACAAATTTTGACAAATGTGCAACCATCTATGGAGTTAGAGAAAGAGAACTCTTTTGTTGCACACAGATACAATTATCCTTTTGGACAAAAAAATTAAACCCAGTGTTGGCAAGCTAGTGATTCTATGTTTTCAATATTTATTTTTTACTATGTAAACACTTCACTCATGATATTTTGTAGAAATTCGATGTATTAGGTGTGTAGGCAAGATTATAGGTAAGAGTTAAAGATACTTTCCTAGTTTCCAAAATAGTGGTTTTTTCTTTAATATCTTTATGAAATCAATGCCATCTATTGGGGAATAAGTGGGTTTTTACCTCCTTTGATATAGAAACAATATTTTGTATATAGTGGATGATTTTGAATATAGAAGGGGTTGCTTATTGTTTGAGGTTAGAGAGAAGAAATTTTGTGCACTTTAATTTTGAAGACTTTTTACAGTGAATGAATCAAGTAACAGGTGATTTGCAGGGATTATTGTGTCATAATTTTGGTGTCTTGTGCTCCTTTGAATTATGAGTTACCTTATTTTTTTTCTTCCCTTTAATGTACATCTTTCTTTCTTGGCAAAAACCAAATGATTGATTCATAATTCATCCTCAATGATGCTCTGATTAGTTTGCCAAGTTATTAATGTTTTCAGCTTTAGAACATCATTTTAGAATTCATCTATTGTTTGATGCTCTCATGTGCTTTTCCTTCACTTTTTATTCCTTCACCTTCCTAAAAAAATTAATCTAAAACCACCACCAAAGCTGCATACCTTGCCCCATGGAAAAAATCCTCTCTTTTCCCTCATATTGCTAGACAAAAAAGTTGATTTGACATGACTCCATGCCTAATAGATTGACCTCTTTCTCATCAACAAACCTTTGAAAACACACCTTATTGAGATTATTACACAGCCAAATATCCTATTTGTTGAAGTAAACCAAGTGAGAGAGCCCTCTCTGGGCTAGAAGGGCTAGCTTTTGGATTAAAGTAGTTTGTGGTTAACTCTGCAATTTTCCTCCTCAACCTAGGAAAACTACGAAGTGCTAATAATTAGGTGACCATACTGGGGGATTTGAAAGCTAAATCTTCCCTATTAAAACTTTGATCTTAAAATTTCAAACATGGCTCCTGTGGGTGACAGTGAATTAGGAACCATTAGGCTGGAAGTTTCACCCAAAGATTGTGTTTAAGCTTAGTTGTCATTAGTTTTCTTAGAAATATGGCTCCTAGAAAGATCCATACAAGATCACATCCAGATCCCGATCCCCTGAAGTTGTAAGTGATCTTGAGAAGTTGGTTAGAAAAAATAAGTCTGAAGAAGGTCAAGCGAGTAACAATCCTTTAAGTAGATCATGAACCCTTATGGAAAGCATTATATCAACTAAGGATATTGAAATTTATTTACCATTTGAGCATATCCTTCTTAGATCTAAATTTGAAACGTTTGTTTCTAATAAAGTACTTTATGAATCTAAATTAATACCACTTATCCCTGCACAAAAACTTGGTATTTCAAAGTCTGACAAAATTATTTTACAACAGTTCCAGAAAACTGAGGACTTAGTTCATCAATTGCATAAGGTTGTAGAAAAATCATCCACATTTCCCTAAGTTACTGTTCTTTAATACCTTCTCATTGTTTTTCTCCTATTACCTTTATTTTCTATACTCCTTGCTTTACAACAACTCAACAGATCATAGTTTCCCGACCTCTTCCACCCTCATCATCAAGAATGGTAGTGAGTACGTCTAGCTCTCAAACCATAATCATGGCATCTCATTATGTCCCATTAGTTTTGCAAGCACCATTGAATGCCATGCCACATAATTATTGAAAACGCATACCTTAATTTGATGGTGCTGAGACAATTACATCACAACAATACATAGACAAAACGAATGATTTTATAGACCTTGAAGAAGTAGATGATGATGACGTGAAATTGAAGCTTTTTTCCCAAAGCCTCGCAATGTAAGTTAGGAAATGATATAGAGGTTTGGCAGTAGGAACTATTGCAAATATTCAACAATTTCATCAACTTTTCCTTTTTCGCTGGGAAGTAAAATAGCACCCTCTTCAAATTTTAGCAAAATATGAAAGCTTGAAGAGAGCTCCGAGAGATTTAGTCCAAGATTATTCAAACATATTCAATAATGTCTATAACTTTATCCCTGCAAAAATAAAGCCTCCACTAGGTTTGGCCTTGCCTTGTTATCCAGATGGATTTGATGCTGACATGGCCTACCAATTAAGAGAAAGAAGTCTACCTACTTTGGAAGACATGCAAAAGATTGTAGTAAATATAGAAGCAAACTTACTAGCCAAGAAAGCTACGTTAAAGTCAAGCAAGAGGGTAACTATCAAGGAGGAAACTTCAACATCATCAAACATTAAATTGGACAGTGGTGAAAAATATGAAGAATATGATGGAGAAAATGATATTTTCAGAAAGGGAAGCTATAAGAGAGCCTCAAGGAGGTCCTCAAATCAGAAATCCAAACATTAGAAGACAACATATGAAAATCAAGCAGAGGGACCAAATAAATGTAGCAGACAAATAACAAATCAGACCTTCTTTCTATAAGAATTATACAGAAGAAGAACAAGAAGTAGAGAAATAATATGAAGAAGATCAAATTAATCTCTTTGGTGAAGGAGAAGTGGATAATATTTTCTTAACAAAGGAGGAACACGAGTTTTTCTTACAAGCATAAAAGGATGACATGATTGCAGAATCCAAAGACTATAAAAAGGGGTATCAGAAGTCCATTATGGAGGTTCATAAGAAATACAATTTGAGGAATGGAAAGGATGAAACAAATACTTCTAAGAAGCTCTAGAATGATACACCATATTCAAGTCAAATAGTATAATCCTCCCAAAGAAGTTCCTCAAAAGAAAAACACAATTGTTAACGAGACAGAGAGGAGTTCATCATCTTTTAGTCTTGAGAATGAAATATCAAAGATTAAATTTTTTGTCCCAGTAGTTGAATTGATGAAAAGGATGCATATAAAGGCCAAATTATGAAGGAATTGAAGGTAGAGGAATTTTCAGATACTATCAATCTAAATGATGATCACCTGGAATTTCTTTTTGGCCAAAAAGTTCAAGGAGGTTCACAAGAAGGTAATGTGCCACCATTTTATGTCAGTATTAATATTCATGATTTGATATTCCATAATGCCATGTTGGATTCCAGTGTCTCAAAAAATTTAATGTTTAAAGTAATCATGGACAAGCTTGGATTTGATATAACTAGACCAAACAAAGATTTGTTTTCTTTTGACTCCAATAAGGTAAAGTGTCTTAGTTTGATTAAAGATTTACATGTCACTCTTACAAAAATTCTGGCCCAAAGTGTGGTTATGGATGCAATTGTTGCTAACACCCTTCCAAAATGCGGTATGTTGTTATCAAGGCCTTGGGGTGCCAAATTCAAGGATTCTCTATAGTTAAACATGTCATATGCCACTATCACTGTGTTTGGACAACCAAGAAAGTTGTATAGGGAAAGTGTCATGAATTACATGGTAAGCAGTCAAGACAAACCAATTAATTATTTTGTTTATTCCATGCATTCAGATATGAATTCTTTCATGAACAATAAATGAGGTAAATGTGGATGATTTTTCTGTAGCCTTATGCAACTGATAAACTAAGTCCTCAATTTTATGGAACTATTGTAAAATAATTTTGTCTGACTTTGAAATACCAATTTCTTTGTGTACGGATAAGTGGTATTAATTTAGATTCATAAATTAGTATATTAGAAACAAACATTTCAAATTTAGATCTAAAAATGATATGCTAAAATGGTAAATAAATTTCAATATCCTTAGTTGTTATAATGCTTTCCGTAAGGGTGCAAGATCTCCTTAAAGGATTGTTACTCGCTCGACCTTCTTCAAACTTATTTTTTCTAACCAGCTTCTCAAGATCACTTACAACTTCAGGGGGATCAGGATTTGGATGTGAACATGTATGTATCTTTCTAGGATCCATCTTTCCAAGAAAACTAATGATAGCTAAGCTTAAACACAATCTTTCGGTGAAACTTTCAGCCTAATGGTTCCTAATTCCTTGTCACCCACAGGAACCATGTTTGAAATTTTAAGATCAGAGTTTTAATAGGGAAGATTTAGCTTTTGAAGTCCCCAGTATGGTTTCCTAATTATTAGCACTTCGTAGTTTTCCTAGGTTGAGGAGGAAAATTGTAGAGGTAACAACAAAATACTTTAGTCCAAATGCTAGTCCTACTAGCCTAGAGAGGGCTCTCTCACTCGATTTACTTCAATAAATAGGATACTAGGCTAGGTAATAAACTCAATAATTTTGGTTTTCAAAAGGTTTGTTGATGAGAAAAGATGCGGATACATTGGGCATGGAATCATGTCAAATCAACTGTTTTGTCGAGTGATATGAGGGAAAACAGAGGATTATTTCCACATGGGAAAGGTAGGATGCTTTGGTGGTTGTTTTATATTAAATTTTTGTGGAAGGTGAAGGAAAAGAACATCAGAGCATCAAAAGATATATCAATTCTAAAATGTTGTTATAAAGTTTAAAACATTAATAACTAAAAAACTAATTTGAGCATCATTAAGGATGAATTATGAATCAATCATCTGGTTTTTTCCAAGAAATAAAGATGTACATTAAAGGGATGAAAAACACATAAGATAACTCACAATTCAAAGGAGCACAAGCCACCAAATTATGACACAAGAATCCCTAAAAATCACCAACTATACCATTCATTCATTGGAAAAAACCTTCAAAATTATAATGCACAAAAATTCTTCTCTCTAACCTCAAACAACAGCCAACCACTTCTACATTCAAAATCATCCACTATATGCAAAATATTGTTTCTAGATCAAAGAAGGTCGAAACCCACCTATTCCCAAATAGATGGAACTGATTTCATAAAGATAGAAAAGAAAAAACCACTATTCTAGAAACGAGGAAAGTATGTTTGACCATTACCTAAAATCTTGCCTACATACCTAATACATCAAATTTGTACAAAATATCACGAGTGAAGCATTTACATAGTAAAGCATAAATAATGAAACCATATAATCACTCGCTTGCCAACACTAGGGTGAAAATTCTGTCCAAAAGGATGATTGTATATGTGCACAGCAAAAGAGTGATCTTTCTTTGACTGCATAGGTGGGTGACCCGCTGACTGTGATGAAGGTGTCCATGCTTTGTAAACATCAAGAAACCTACCAAAAAATTCCTCTCTCAAGAAACCTTTTGTAGTGACTACAACCACCTTCCAAAATTTTGGCCTGCACCTAATTTCAGAACCTCCCTTGAGATTTCCACTTAATGGTCATGCACACTAGACTTCACTTCGTGAGCTCGTGTGAGTCTTCACACCCACCTTGCTTTATCATTTCACCCAAGTTTTCATGTTGATGTCAAAGTCATGCTTGCGACCATGTTATAGCTATACTCAAAGTCTTCGCCTCGTGTGTACTTGTTGTGTTCACTATGGAAGCATCTATCGCACTCACACATGGAGTCAAATTCATGTTGCACAAGCATTGTCTCAGTCGACCAATGATCAATCACAAGTGTCACGCTTGTCGCTTACACCATCAGTCAGTCATGTTGAACATGTGCGTCTATTTGGTTTGAGTCGTCTCATCATCAAGCCATGAGTATGTGTGTTGTAAGGTCACATTTGCATCTCTCACTCATTCACACACTTAGTCATATTGCTGAAGTTATGATGACCAGACTCTCCTCTGAAAGCTAGACCATCATCCTGCCATCAACTTGATCGACTGTCATCGAGAATAGTGTATAAGCACCAAGCAAGTATTTTCAAGTTGCATTGCTTACAAGCAATTCACTCAACCTTCATGCTAGCCACCAGGAGAGTCGGACCCAGGAGACACCTAGGGACTGACTCCCCTCAAAAATTGTGCAAAGGCTACTGACCTTGCCCATTCTGCTGGCTGAAGAAATTGTGCAGACAGGCTGGATAGACACCTAGTGCCCGTCCCTATCTCCCTTAGAAAATTTTACAATTTTCCTAGTCATTCCTCACGACAGTCGATCGGAAGCTAATCCAGAAAATTGCGCAATGTTCATGAGCAAGTATTCTACTACTGAGTAGCCCGCTCAGTGCAGAAATTGCATAGAGAAGATTAGTAGGCCAGTCTCCTAGACTCGGTGCAGTTTCCCTCGCTAGCAGCTCCCAGCAGCAGACTGCCAGTTCCCTCCAGGAATTGTGTAGCTTCTGCTGCTAAGCTCCCAGCAGTTGACTACCTATTCCCGTTGGGAATTGCATAGTTTCTGCTGCTAGTGACCCAGTAGCCAACTATCACTTCCGTCTAGGAATTGCGTAGTTTTGGCTACCAGGCTCCCGGCCAGTTCCTCCAAAAAAATTCCAATTCCTTCCTACTGATCCTCCATGTAGCCCGGTCTATTCCTCAAGAAAATTGCGCAAATTTGGCCTTCCAGCCCCTGCTGCCCTCTCGTTCCTAAAAATGCACAGATTTTGTCTGCCTTGCCTTCTTGGAGCCCAGTCTGTCCCTCCCAAAACCTGTGCAGATTTTCCTTCCAAGCGAGCCAGACCTCACAGATAGTCACTGTCGACTTGGATTTCCCATCTTCATCACGCAGTGACTCCTACGTAGTTTTCATCAGCAGTGCGCAAAGCCATCATCCCGCCTTGCAACCTTGCTACCTCTCCTGGTCACTTGCATCCGAAATGATCATGTGTCATGGTACACTAGAAGGTTTTTGGATTTGGTGTCGTCTCATCATGAGTGACTGCAGGTACAGGTACACCAACAAACATGGTGCGATGATGAATGGGATGAATGAAGGGAGCACATGCAAAAGCACAGGTTCACCAACGGATCAATGAATGATGCATGTGAAGTTATGTGCTCACAAACAGATGATCATGCAAACATGTTTT
This sequence comes from Pinus taeda, assembly GCA_000404065.3. Lineage (NCBI taxonomy): Eukaryota > Viridiplantae > Streptophyta > Pinopsida > Pinales > Pinaceae > Pinus > Pinus taeda. The sequence continues at coordinate 85,091 of APFE031623312.1, forward strand.
CGCAGACAGACGAGCAAGAAAACATACAAGATGTGCTCATGGATGGATGAACGAATGAACATGCGCCTTTCGCGAACAGCTGAGCTTGTCAAGCCTTCCAACAAATAAGCAAGGAGCAACGTGCCAAAGCAACATCAAGTGAACCAACGACCATCGAAGACTCCGCACACTTTTCCATGCGGAGGTAAAGCACTTTTCCATGCAGAGGTGAAGCACTTTTCCATGCATAGGTGAAGCAGTAGCATGTCGAGTCATGTCATGAGTCATGTTATCCACATCTCCATTGTGGGCCACGTTGTCAAATCAATGTAATGTAACGTGGAAGTCCAAGGGACCCACTTGTTGTACAAAGATTGATGTAAAGTAAAAAAGTCATGGAAGTCAAACAATCATGAGGTTAGTCAAACAACCACAAGGGTCAGTTTCACCCTTGGCTATAAATACCCTCTCATTTGTACATGTAAAGGAATTTTCACCTCAGCTCCTCCCACATAGCCAAGAGAGTTTGTTATCTTTTTTTTGAGGAGTAAACAGTCGATACAACACCCCTCACACAGGGTTAGTGATGTATGGTGTAACGATGTGTCTTGGAACTTTCGCTTAATTTAGAAGCCTACTAACAGGTCAGCACGTTTTCACACATGTATTGTATCTGTTGTAAGACTAATCTTTAACACTTGTAATGCATGTTCCTTGAACCTGTGTTTAGCAGTTGAACTAATTCACTTGTTGTTATACACATATGTTAATGAAAATGTGTTGGATATGCTATTAACGGTGTCTCGCCCGTGTAGACTACTCTCCCAGACATCAGACAAACCTTTCACATGGGACTTGGTATAACAGTTGTTGTAACAGCGCGGACTAATCCGTTGAGTGCTATACATGTTATCTTCCCTTGTGTGTTGTGACTACCGCATCTGTGTGGTGGTCTCCACTAGAAGCTGCACATGTCCTGTTGTGTTGTGTGTTCCTAGCAGAGTTGGGACTTCTCCCAACCGACTTGGGACTCACTCCCACCCTCTCTCTCTATAGTAGAACCATTGCACAAATGACACTTACACTCATTAGTCACGTGAACCGCACTTCTCGGAATACAAAGTAGACCACTCTCCTATGCTGATAAGTAAGAGTTGAGGCAAATCTTTAAGATAGTGGCAACCAGGCCATCATACCAAATGGGATTCCTACACCAAACAGTGTGAAGTCTAGTTGGGACATCACACTAGGGATATCCCCTGACGTTGGCAGGTCGAACACCGTCAAGATTTTGGCACTAGAAGGAGACCCAGATGATAAGATGAGCCCATACATCTGGGTTGAATCTCTTACCCAATGAATAATACACAATTCGTGCTCCCAAGGTGTTTCTCTAATTTCTCCCTTAATCAATTATGAATACCCGATGAGCTTCTCGGTCCCTTTTCCTTGTTAAAGTTTGACGATGAGGACAGAACATCTGTAACCGAGAACATTTCTGATTTTCTTCATTTCTATGAATCTCATGAAATCGATAGTGATGAGCTTTTTTGCATACTCTTCTTCCTCACCCTTGAAGATCATGCTAATCGGTGGTGTCATACCTTGCCACCTGGTTCCATCCATTCCCTTCTCACTTTCCTCAAGGAGCTCCATCAAGCCTTCGATGAGTGTGACCACCAAGATGTCTATGAAAGAATCTCTCATTTAAGAATGAAGCCCAGTGAATCAGTTGAGGACTTTCCTACCCCCTTGCTTCACCTATGTCATGAAATTCCTGAGCAGTTTGTGGACCTTGACTTCATGAGCCAAAAGCTGAAACACTTGGTTCATGTCTCTTGAAACTGTGAACTTCTTGATTTCCCTTCTTCCTAAACTCTTGCGGATCACGAGAAACCTCATGTCTCGAAGAGGGTTCCTCCTAGCAAGAACTACAAAACTAAGAAATATGTGAAGCGGCTCCCCCCTCGTAGTAGTTGCAAAGCTGAGAAATCTGCACAGCATGTTACCAATCCATCTACTCAGCTATCTCCCAAACCAATGAAGGAAATTCCAGAATGGTTAGGAAAACCTATGGCAAAAAATCATCCCTCCATTCTGCAAGAGAATATCACCATTCCGAACCCAAGTCTTGAGTCTAATCTGCATCTCTTTCGTCCTCCATCTTCTACAAGCCATGAGTCCTTGCACCATGACTCGCAAGAGCGATCTACTTCACAAGCTAACTGTGCGCACTCTCTTGATTCTCGAGTTGTTGGCTCAAGTTGTAGTCATGCGCAAGGCAGTCTCATCATACAAGCAGAGCACTAGGGCGGTGAAGACATAATTAATTCCTCTCAAAACATTGAGCTTCCATTTTTTATCAATCCTTGATCCGTGAATCTTGGTGAAACATCATGCACAATCAATTCTTTCGATCAACCTCCAGTATTGGTCTATCATCACTCCCACGCTTCTATATGTTGTGATGAACACCCAAGCACATCATATGATTTATTCTCATCTCATGTACACTCTAACTTAGATCTCAAATGCACACCAGTCAAAGCAGACATCCATATCGAAGCTTCCTCTGCACCTCACTTGCCTGTGTGTCCTATCAGCGCATCGACATGCATCAGAGACACTCCAGATTCTCTTCCTTCTTAATCCTCTGAGTTATCTGCTCGATCGACACAAGGCAATAAGTTTGTCCATGATGAAAATAGTCTCAACACATAGGACTCTTCCCACTCGTCATCATCTTGTGTGTTGCATGAAGACAGCTCGTCAAGTTAGCTTGCTGAAAATTTTGATGAAGCCTGTGACAGAGATGGTTTTCATCCTAAGAGAAGTTTTGAAATTAGTAAAAACAACCATCCTCAAGCCATGCATGATATGGTTCACATCCCAAATGTAATTTTTCAATTTTGGAAAGTTTTAGAGCATGCCAAGGAGTCGAGGCACTTCAAGCTCCATTGATGGTTATGTCAAGACCTCGTGACTCTGTTAATCCTGCCAAACCAAATCAGATATCATTTCTCATGCACAATCCATCTATCTACATGGTTTCACTCGACATGGATCCCTGTGTAAAAAATATTTACTATTTGGGGTGTAATATTTCAAAATTTCATATTTTCGCTAACGATCGAATCCACGAGTCCATTACAACATGTCCGTCTTCATGCACGTCTCTTACATCCAATTCAGATTGGGAGTGTTTGTCCCTCATCCAATCATGGGACAATGAAGTTGATCATCTCATCATACCAGCAATCTCCATGTGTGATGACGAGTGCAAACCTATCGCGCAAATCAAGTTACTCTCATTTCGCCACACCCCAACTAGTTTCACACATTCACATTGCTGGCATCCTTTCTACATTTATGTGATGACCATGATGCCTGCACACTTTTTCACCAGTAGCAGGTGGGTGTTCTATCATGCCTAGTGCACAAAGAACTTGATTCCCTCATTCAGAGTGTTCACACGATTGTTAAAAAGGCTTATTTTTTCATGTAAATTTGGGAACCTATCATCTCGACTGACTAGTCTGATTTCTCTTCTATATTGGGTGGTTGTCATTTAGTTTATCATTTTCCCAACAATAAATCCAATAAAAGTTGCTTCACACACTATGATCTTCACCATGTAACATATTTCTTCTTAGACTTTTTTCAAGCGAGGCACTTCGGCCTACACTGATGGCTATGGTAGGCCCTCACTATCTTAACATGACTAATGAGAATGACCAGATCTATCTATCCATATTAGATTCCCATTTTGAGCCCCTCTCTTGAATTAGGAATCCATCTTCTCAAAGATCAAGAAGATTTCAAAATATCCATCACGAATTTTATGATCCAAACATTGAATGGCTGGAACAATCTTACTTGGCGAGTCATGTTGCAGGTAACAAGCTTGAGTTATTCCTCTCACTCGCTGAGAAACTTGGTGTAGAACAACACACACTCATAAGAGGCCTCCAAGGTTTGTTGAAAAACGGTATTCACGGAACAGGTAAGTGTGTGTGTTGGGTGGTTGTGACACATTCATCTTCCCATAGGCAAGACCTTCTCTCTCGTGTGAAAGTTTTTCAAGTTTTTTCATTTTCTGTTGCACACTATTTTTTATCTATTTCAATCACTCGTATCTTTGTGACTATAGGTCGGGTATGCCAATGGTGGATTCATTGGAAATTTCATTTCACATAACCCCGATCATTTAATGTAAGAGTAGGAGTAGTGTTTACTTTTTCACTTGTGTTTGCTTTATGGTTTGCATGTTTGTTTGCTTGCTGACTTGGTTGCTTTTCTTGCTTGTTGTTTTTTTCACTTTGTTTTCTTTGCTTACTATTTTTTGTTTGTTTGGTTGGTTTGCTTAATACCTTACTATTTTTGTTTCCTGAAATAAGTGCTACCAAATACTACATTCTAGATTTTGAATAGAGTATGTGGTTGAGATTAGAAGAGACTTGTGATACTACAACACTTGGCCATTATTTTATCTATCTTCTCTGTGCTTGGTTTTAACTCTCGATCAATGAAATATTGACAGAAAATATGAGCCATCTATAAGGGATGTTTGGTCCAAACATGAACCTGTGTCGAGACTAGGAAGCCTCATGTTTGTACTCAGCTTTCTGCTCTATGTGTTCAAGCTCATCCAACTAGTAGAAACGGAGAAGGGGAAAATCTAAACTAGCAAACCTATGTCAAAGGTCTTACATGCTTCTCTAAAGGAACAACCTCTTCTTCTCTCAATAAGTTGGGATCCCTCTTCTACCCCAAAAATAAATAAGTGCCTATGCACAGTCCTCTTTAAAAAATACAAAGACGAAAGAAGAGAAAGGCTTCCTGCGCAGAGAGGTGAAGCATGCAACTCCACTGGGGTACTGACCAGGCTCGCTGGTAGTGGAGAAATGCATGTGTTCCTGCGTGACTCCGTCAGGGTACTTTCCAAGCCTGCTGGCACCAGAGAAACACTAGATATGAAAACCTATCCTCTGGAAATCTTCAACTCGTGAGCTAAACTACCCTTCCTAAATTCAAAATATTGTGATCAAGCTGAACTTTTGATTGTGTTTGACTGAGTTGGTAAAAGGTGAACCATGTATGTCCATGGGGTAAGTGGGGAAACTAGAGTAACCCACATAGTGATTCAATACTCCCCGAAAGACCAAGGCCCTCTTCTATCAGTGAGCCAAAACAGAGAAGCTAGAGTTCTACCAGTGTGTCGCCAAGTGTTGTAGCGGCTACAACCACCCTCCAACATTTTGGCCTACACCAAATTTTGGAGCCTCCCTTGAGAGTTTCACTTGATGGATATGCACACTCGAGTTCACTCCATGAGATCGTGTGAGTCTTCGTACCCACCTTGCTTGATCATTTCACCCAAGTTTGCATGTTGATGTCAAAGTCATGCTTGCAACCATGTTCTAGCTATACTCAAAGTCTTTGCTTCGTGTGTACTTGTTGTGTTCAATATGGAAGCATCTAGTGCACTCACACATGGAGTCAGATTCACTGTGGCATAAGAGTCATCACAGTGGACCAACGATCAATCACAAGTGTCGCTCTTGTCGCTTACAACATCGATCAATCATGTTGAACATGTGTGTCTAGTTGGTTTGAGTCGTCTCGTCATCAAGCCATGAGGGTGTGTGTTGTAAGATCACATTTACATCTCTCACTCATTCACACATTTAGTAATTTTGCTAAAGTTATGATGACTGGAATCCCCTCTGACATCTACAGCATGAACCCACCATCGACTCGATCGAATGTCACCTAGAACAATGCAAAAGCACCAAGCAAGTATTTTCAGGCTGCACTGATCACAACAAATTCACTCAACCTTCATGCTGGCCACCCAGAGAGTCAGACCTGGCAGCCACCCCAAGAATGACTCCCCTAAAATATTTCATAGAGGCCATTGACCTTGCCCATTTTCTCATTGAAGAAATTTCACAGACAAGCCAGACAGAGACCTAGTGCCCATCCCTGTCTCCCTCATAAAATTGCGCAATTTTCCCAGTCATTCCTCCCAACAATCAACCAGCTGCTCATCCATAAAATTGTGCAATTTTCATGAGAAGGCCTTCTACTCTCCAGTAGTCCATTCAACTCAGAAATTGCATAGAGATGATCAGCAAGTTGACCTCCCAGGCTCAATGCAATTTCCCTCACCAGTAGCTCCCAGGAATAAACTACCAGTTCGCTCTAGGAATTGTGCAGTTTCTACTACCAAGCTCCCAAAAGTTGATTGCTTGTTCCCCTTGGTAATTGTGTAGTTTCTGCTGCCAGTGACTAAAAAGCCAACTACTAATTCCCTCTAGGAATTGCGCAGTTTTGGCTGCCAAGCTCCTGGCCAGTTCCTCCAAAAAACTACGCAATTCCTACATGCTAATCCTCCATGCAGCCCAAACTATTCCTCCAGAAAATTTTGCAAAATGTTACCTTATATCCCCTACTGCCCGCTCGTTTCAGAAAATACACAGAGTGTGTCTACCTTGCCTTCCTGCAGCCTAGATTGTCCCTACCAAAATTTGCGCAGTTTTTCCTTCTAGTTGAGCCAGACCTTGTGGGCAATCAATGTCGACTTTGATTTCCCATCTTCATCACACGGTGACTCTTGCACAACTTTTATCAGCAGTGCCCAGAGCCATCATCCTACCTCGCAACCTTGTTGCCTCTCCCATCACCTACATCCAAAATGATCATGCGTCATGGTAGAATAGGAGGTTTTTGGAATTGATGTCATCTCGTCATGAGTGACTGCAGGTATAGGTACACCAACAAACATGGTGTGACGATGAATGAGATGAATGAAGCGAGCACATACAGAAGGACAGGTTCACCAATGGACAAATGAGCGATGCATGCAAAGAGATGTGCTCATGAATGGATGATCATGAAAAGATGTGTTCGTGGATGGACGAACGAGCAAACATGCAAGATGTGCTCACGAACAGATGAACAAATGAACATGAACCTTTCGCGAATAGATGAGCTTGTCAAGCCTTCCAACAAAAAAGAAAGGAGCAACATTCCAAAGCAACATCAAGCGAACCAATGACCATCAAAGACTCCATGCACTTTTCCATGCGAAGGTGAAGCTGTGATACACCATGAAGACATCCATCACCTAGCAGCACCGCAACTCGACATGCACTTCAGTAGCAACACGAAAGTACTAGCACTGTCATGTCGAGTCATGTTGTCCACATATCCACTATCGGTGATATTTTCAAATCAATGTAATGTAACGTGGAAGTCCAAGAGACCCACTTCTTATACAAAGAGTCATGTAAAGTCGAAAAGTCATGGAAATCAAATAGTCATGAGGGTAGTTGAATAGCCACAAGGGTCAGTTTCACCCTTGGCTATAAATACCCCCTCATTTGTACATGCGAAGGACTTTTCACCTTAGCTCCTCCCACATAGCCAAGAGAGTTTGTTATCTTTTCTTTGAGGAGTAAGTGGTGGCTCCAACGCCCCTCACACATGGTTAGTGATGTATGGTGTAACGATGTATCTTGGAACTTTCGCTTAATTCAAAAGCCTGCTAATAGGCCAGCACGTTTTCACACATATATTGTATCTTTTGTAAGACTAATATTTAACAATTGTAATGCATGTTTCTTGAACATGTGTTTAACACTTGAACTAATTCACTTGTTGTAATACAAATATGTTAATGAAAATGTGTTGTATATGCCATTAATGGTGTCTCACCTGTGTAGACTACTCTCCCAGAAATCAGATAGACCTTTCACATGGAACTTGGCATAAAAATCGTTGTACTATCATGGAATAATCCACTGAGTGTTATATGCATTATCTTCCCTTATGTGCTATGACTGCCGCATCTGTGTAGACTGTTCTGATGGAAGTTGTGCATGTCCAGTTGTGTTGTGTGTTTCTAGTAGAGTTTGGACTTCTCCTAACCGACTTGGGACTCACTCTTACCCTCTCCCTCTATGGTGGAAGAACCATTGACACAAATGACACTCACACTTACCAGGCACGTGAACCTCACTTCTAGGCAGACAAAGCAGACCACTCTCATGTGCTCACAAGTAAGAGTTGAGGAAAATCTTTAAGGTAATGGCAACTGGGCCATCGTACTGGATGGGACTCCTACACCAAACGGTGTGAGGTCTAGTTGGGACTTCATACCAGGGAGATCCCCTAATGTTGGTGGGTCCAACACCATCAAAAAAGCCATAATATCGCTGCTCACCCTTTGCGCAACACCTATTATGCGCAGCGCAAGGAAATTGAAGAAAAAGGCCCCCAAACGATGATCAACTGCTCTCCATAAGACACCAAAAATTCTAACCATTCTATACAAAATTCCTCATGCATAAAAACCAAGGTTTGAAGGTGGTTTGTTCAATCAAAAAGATGAAAATTTGGGTGATTGTTTGCATGCGCAACACCTGTGCACAATATCAATATGCGCATTAGAGTTGTAGGTAAGAAAATAAGGCTTCAAACTCCTATTTATTATGTTGAACGAGGTAAATTGATTTCAATTGAACTAAAAAAGCTCTTCAAACCCATAAACACACCTGGAAACCTACATTTCATGAAGAGAGTTGCTCTTTCAGGTCGTGCACAGTGCTTCCCTACAACCCATGTGCAACAAATGATATTGTTTTAATATATCCAAAATGGTGAATTAAATTGCACTATTTTTTTTTAGTAGGTTAATATAATCATAATGATTCTTCACAAAAAAATTGAGCTATATCCAACACACGAATTTCAAGAAAATTCAAAAATGGTTGTATATGACAGTGCCTCATTTCTCGAAAACCATGAATCATTTTAACTTGAAATTAAGTGAGTTTATTCATCTTATCCTCGTGCATCCATTTTACAAATCTTATGGTAAATTGGTACATGTTTTAAGAGATATGGTGAAAATATGTTGACTATGTGCATGCGCAACACCTGTGCGCAGTGCCATCTATTTTTCATGGTTTAAGCAACAGTGGGCTCTCTGAACAAGATGCACACGTTGGTGATGATGTTGATGCTATATTAGTGATAACACACACCCATTTCAAGCCTCCTTTCACAAAAAATGCAAAACATTCATCTCTATACCAAAAACCCTAACCTTAATGCTTTGTCAATAGTGCAAAAAACTTCTGGTTGATGTCTAGAGTGTCTGTAAAGGTGAAGAATGAACTCAGTGGAGTTTCTGAAAACCAAGCATGTCCTTTTAATCCTCCACATGGTCTAGAGTCTTATTTAGTTACAATGATGCCCCACTTTAAGAAACATAGAACCACTTGTGATAATGAGGTATGATCTTGTAAATAACATGACAATTGACTTATGACACCTCACTCATGATAAGATGCTCTTGACGAAACACCACTTATTTCTCCAAATGACATGTTAGACTTGATCTTTATAAGACCGTGAATAAACTTCACAAATTAACCCAATTACATAGAAAATCTAAACTGATAGTGATTACTATGACCATATGATACTAACAGGTACAATGAGTAGTGTGCTAAAGGTGAGCAAAAATGAAAAGACTCAAGTGGAGAAACACTAGTTGTAAAAGAAGATTGAGCTTATAAAAACAACGAATCAACATGCATGTTATGTCCCTCGAGATTCTCTTCAAAATCGTAATGATCGAAGATGAGCATAGTACCAATATAACATTCAAATTGATTTTCCTTTTCTTCAACAGGGTATACCAAAGATTCAACAACCTAATATATTGTTTCTTCATATTTGATATCTGAAGATGCATGTCTTGAAGAAACTTTAAAATCATTCAAAATTGAACAAGGATTGCGTCACACAAATGAAGATTAAAAACTATGAGAAGCATATTCTGAATCGATATCATACAAATCCAAGTCCTCAAAAAAAAGAAAGACATCATTCGATGTACTTGGATATCCATAACCATATGTGTTAATGGAAACAGGGATATCATGGTGTCATTGTCCAAAGACTCAACTTGAATGAAGAAATTGAAACATTAGAGAAATTTTGAGGTCTAAAATGGGCCTCCTAAGGATATTATAAAATAATAGTGGAGATAATAAAATAAGATTAGATTACATCATCAAAGTCTAGAGGGAAAAAAAAGGAAAAAACACTTTTTCAACTCATATTTTCAACTTATCTCCCTACAATTTTACTCAAATTTCAAGTGGGAGCACTCGTTGGATGTATAATTTAATTCCTCATTTAAATAGTACCCATTTTGCATACTTTTCATGAACGCTTCTAGGCCAAAGATGACAAATACATGAAAACCATGATAACATTCATGATTTTCATGTATTTCTTATTTTTTGTGTAGCAGGGTCCATCAAAACTATGCAACATGGGTACTTCTTGGATGAGGAATTAGATATGCATCCAATGAGCAATCCTGCTCACAATTTAGGTAAAAGCATAGAGAGAGAAGTTAAAAATACGAGTCGAAAGAATAGTTTTTTATTTTTTATTTTTTAATATTTTTAGTTTTTTACTACAAAAAATGGTGAATCATCCCCCATGGTTGACATCATCATATTGAATCCTATTAGTTATTATAAAGTGGATTTTGGTTGTACAATTTTTTTTAGGCCCATTTTGGACCTCAAAATTTCTCTAATGTCATTCAACAGGTTATCAAGATTACGCGATGCTTGATTGGGTGAGAATGTAATATTGTCATCCTGACAGAGGGAAGAAAGATGAATGTCCAACACTTTTCTCCTCTACCTATGAAATGCAACTACCTTGTTCTCGATTACTGCTTGAAATAACGGGTTGAACGTCATTAAAATTTGAAGTAGGTTGATTAAGCAAATCATGAAACAAGGAATTGTGAGATGTAGATGGTAGAGTTTGAAAAGTATTCCTTGAGGAAATTTTGTTTTCAATTGGATCAACTTTAGTATTAGGATTATGTGCATTAACGTGATATTTAAAAGCAAAGGGATCAACTTTTACTTTAGACTCTATGTAATTGATAAACCATTCCAAGTTCTCATCAATAGTATTTGAATCATGGGAAATGGATGAAGGTTGAATGGACAGATCAGTGATTTGTTTTTTGTATTTCCCAACTTGAAAAACATCACTTAGTGGCACCCAAATTGGTACTAGAAAAGGAAGAGGACAAGGAACAAAAGGAATAGTGGGTTCCTCATTGCAAATTTTGGGTGTCTCATGATCAACAGAAGTTGGGGGAGAAACATCATCCGTGGGTTCAAATTCTAGAGATTTCAAGGAAAGTAGAATCAAACTCTGAAATTTTTCACTGATAAAGTTTAAATCAATCACTCCCTTGGGAAATTCATATCAAAGGTGAAGAAACCAATTAAGAAAATACTCTATAGATTCACCAGATTTCATTCTTAGTAGATCAATCCTATTACATAAATCTTGATAGTCATACATGTGAAAAAATTGATGAAGCTCCTTGAGAAATTGATTAAATGAGTGGATGGAAGCGGATAGCAAAGTGTGACACCACTTCTTAACTTGGCCTACAAGAGTGAGGGTGAATAATATACAAACAACATATTCATCATTGATTTTTGGTAGATTTGCAAAAATCATGAAAATAAGATATATGTTTAGCTATGAATATACAACCCTCACCATCAAATCTAAATTGCGACAAGTCATGAAATTGTTCCATGGAGATGAAACGTTTACTAGGAGATAGGTTAGAAAAACATCTTGGATTATGATTTGGGTAAGAGCCATTTAAGATCGAACATTCAAAATAGACTCAATGAGCACAAAATCGCATCTAACCCTCCTTCTAACACCAACTATTGATGATGTTGTAAATATTTCAACTGAGGGGGTCTCCCCGATGTGAAGTCCCAACTAGACCTCATACCGTTTGGAGTAGGAGCCCCAACCAAAAACACGACTAGTTTCCATTTCCCTTAAGGATTTTCCTTGGCTGCAATTATTAATATAAGAGGTTATACAACATTCTTTGGAATAAAAAAGTAATCTGACGATGTGAGGCACACAATTGTGATGTATACAAAGTACTTTCACAACAAGGGGAGAGGCAGTTAGCCTCTAGAAGAAAAGTAATAGTACTATCCGAAAAGAGACACACAAGATCATAAAAGGATCACAAGTTAGTCCTCAAAGTATTTCACAAGACAACTGTGATCATAAAACAAAGTACAACACACCTTCAACAAGATAAGTACCAAAGCCACCGAAATAGTTCAATTTCCTTAGTACATGTGAGCAAAACATCTACTACAAACATATAAATAATAGTCATACTATATTTATGATACATGCATGAAACTATGTTGGCTCATCAAGCTCAATATATTAAGTGGAAGTGCCAAGATATACAAGTACAATGCTTCCACACTAGCCCCATTAACAGAACATTAATTCACCACTTGCTTCTCCAAAGACAAATCTTCTCTCATATGCCAATGTTAGAGAAGCCAAGGTGAAAGTTCAAGTCCCCAGAGGTCCTTTTGCTCAAGCTATGAGGGTTTTTTTTATAAAAAATGAGGTGAATCTTCACCTCCCATGTGACTCTTGACCTCCCTCATGACTCTTGAGCTTCTACAAGGACTTTTCAAATTCTTACATGACCTTTGAGCTTCTACATGACTGTAGAAGTCAATAGTGACTCTTCATATTCCATGTGGTACCCTTGGTCTTCCACCCAATTTACATTACATAATTACTTTCCACAAATTATGTGGAAAGACAATATGACACATGTGAATATTGAGAGGACTCTTGACAATGATGACTTGGAACTTCATGATGATGTGGAATTTCTAGGCTACTCCTTTTGCTACTTTCTTTGCATCTTCCTGATGCATCTTGCATGTTATTTGTATTCATCCTCCAAGGGGTTGATTAATATGCAGTTTTCATGCGATCATGATCTTTGATCTTCTATCGAAAACTAATGTCTCCTAATCTTCTCTTCAATGATTAGCTTTGTATTTGCGGCTACAAAGGTATCTTCTAGCATGGTCCACTCATGACAAGACGACACCAATCTGATAATACCCTAGACTAACATGCTTCATGGCAACCATTAACTGATTTAGAACCGTGTGATATGTTGAGATACAAGCTTAAGGATTGTACAAATTCGTAGCTCATGAGGTCAGGGGCTAGGACTAAGACTTCAAACTACACAGAGCATACAAGACAACTACAGAGTTGAGGGGCTCAAGTGGTCAGCATGAAGGCTTGAGGCTTGAGGTTTCCCACTACACAATTCTAAAGGGATAAAGGCCTAGGGAATGCATATTTTCTCAAATTAATAGCTCAAGACTGAGGCTTGTTGCTTGAGGTTGTGGAGTGCACATAAGAGGCTAACTAAAGGCATAGATTGTGTAGTTCTAGTGGTCAAGGAGGCAGTCTTGAACCTTGACACTATGTAATGCGTAGTTCTAAAGGGAAACTGATAAGTGGATTAAGAAGTTGCGCAGCTCAAGGATTAAAGGATATAACGTTATTGGTAACATTGTGCAATGTACAACAAAAGACTGGCTAGGAGGAAGGGTCGCGCAGTTTCGAAGCTCAATGGGTTAAGGTTGAGAACTGAGACTACACAGTACACAGTTCTGGTAGGAAAGAACTATGCATTGTGAGTAACCAAGAGGCAAGGTTGAAGCTTGAGGACTGAGATTGTGTGGTGCACAGTTCAGGAAGGCCGAGTGAGGCCGGGTTGCTCAGGCAAGAACTTTTATGGATTTGGCTAATTTTGGGATCAGTGAGGCCAAAGAGAACAAGTACCAAACTTGAGCATGATTAGATGCTTATAATAGTTTACGATGCAACATTGATCACTAAAAACACATGAGAAACATAATTCCCTCAATGCAACAACCTTGTGATGGCTTACCCCAAGTGTGACACAAAAGGTACACTTTGTGACGACAGTGATAACACTTGTGTGATAGTGCTTGAAACTTTGGGAATGAGTGCAATACATCTCTATATGATAAGAATAATTCATTGACACCAAGGTAACCCCTTGAATCAAACCAAAACTATATTATGTGATGTGCGATATTTTTCATTCCAAAATATATCATTTGCGACGACACTTGCAAAATGTGAACGACATTGAAAGTGACACATGCCAGGGTGAAGATAACATGAAAAAAACACTTATTGAAGTGAAAACAAGTGAAAGCAACAGTCATAAACATGGAAAGAAACAGTTGGAAAAAATCACCAAAATAGAAGTATGATTGGAACCAAAAGTAAGAGATTGTTAATTGAAGTTGCACACTAGTTGTTATCATAAGTTTAACATCACATGGACACTGCCTTGATGGATTGTGCTATGCATGTTCAATCTTGCATAAAATAATGTGCTCATGAACTTGATACATACTGAACATGCGTACGCAAGTGAATTCGACACTTAGAAACTGAGAAGAATACTTAAACACTTTACATAACATTCATTGATCATGAATTGAATATATCGTTAGATCCTGAGTAGGCTTTGAAATTCATGTGTAGGAAAAAAATTGGAAGGTGTTGATTGCAACATCAAAAACTTCATAATATCCTTTTCTTGGAGGACATGATACTTTTCCCTGAAACCCCTGTGGTATTATTTGATTGCATCCAAGAGTCTCATGAAGGACTCTTTTGTAAGAAACTTCCCCTCGACATCGAAGAAGGTTGGAAACTTTTTTCAATGAACAATCTCACATTTATTTTTAAAACCTTCTATCTCTTATGTTAAAGCTTTCATCTCTTTTTTATCCATCATCACTAGTTTACTTTCCTTTTTATTTGGCTGGCCCTATTCATCCACTCATACTGGTCGAGGTTCACTTTTTTTTATGTCTTCCTTTGATACTTGATTAGGGAAGTCAAAAATGACTTTATCCTTGATGGAGGAATCTGGAAAATGGTTTTCTCTATGGCCTCTTCCCTATGCGCTCTCTTCACTCTCCTTAAAAGATAACATTTTTCTTACAAGGTGAAGCTAAGGTTTAATTTTGAGCCAAATTTCTTGTAAATTCTACAGTGGAGAGACCTTGATAGGGAAAATTTATGGAAAGGAATGGCTTATAGGTTTAATTTGTGATATTTGGCCTTGATTTTACTAAATTTGGCAAAAATAAAAGGCTATAAGCACGAGGGAGATCGACTGTATGACAACAGTGGAAAATTCCAAAAATGGTCCCCTGTACTTCCTTTACACTTTTCAAAGCATGACACATATGAGGATTTATTTAGTGGGAAAGTTGAGTGGCATCATGTTGATTTCATCGAGACATGGGGCCAGCCACGTGGAAAGCTAACTGTGCATGATGACTATAAAGACATGGCAAGTTAGATGATAGGTAGTTGGATGGTAGACAGAGCTAATTGCGTAAGAAGTGTTTGTGCATGGTGTGAAATGGTTATATGAATGGGCAGTTAATGTGGAGGGCCAGGTGGCGTCCTTTCACATGGTTGAGAAACTAGTCTTTGAAACTTTGGAGGGCATATGAAGTGTGCAAGGAGGTGACACATATCACTCATCACACCTGTCCATGATGTTATTATTTTTGCATCTTTGCTAAGTGGGCTCCCATAACATTTGGATGATGTGCATTCATCATTATTGGATCTAGTTGGCGTACAAATTTGTTGAGGGCCTTGGTGATGCCACATTGTCGTCAGCAGGAGGTGGGGCTGACCACACAACGGATGGATAAACAAGTAAATGGGACGCATGGAAGGTGAATGGACTACATGTGGGGGATATGGTGTATAGAAGGTGAGGTTATGGGTGGTGATGTGGAGGGGGTGCATGGCACTTTTTTGAGTGGTCAGAGCCGCGGGATTTGAAATTTCAGAGGTATGTGGAGGGACTAAGGAGACGACACATGGCGTCCTCTACATCCTCTTGCTAACATTATCCATTGTGAAATTTCAAGGCATGGATTTCTCCCTATCATTAGATGGGTGAGCATTCTTGTTGTTATATCTAGCTAGCATACACTTCCGCCAACACCTTTTCACTTGTGTTTTGGCACAACGTGCCTGCACCACTGGTGTCGGTGGGTCTTGCATGGCATGTTTCATTGGCACCTATCAATGAAAATGCCTTGTCAGTTTCACTCAGCATTCCTTTCTCCTTTATGATCCTGGATTGAAACATGGTTGTGAACATTGTGCCTCCAAGCCCAAAGTTTGGTAGGGGTGTTACACTTTGACACCAAGGGAAATGTTGCAATGAAATTGTTGGCATTATGATACAAGTGTTGTCCTTGATGGAAACTCACTCATAGGTCAATTTAGTTTTGATAAAGGGCAACTCATAGTACAATAGGAATATTTAGAGGTAACAGGGCAGTGGTATAGAAGAACAGGAAGATGGAACTAAGGTCTACTGATCAGAATAAAGAAGGTGAAGGAAAAGGTTGACGTAAAGCAGTTTAAGAAGTATACATAGGTCCACTTAGTCAAAACGGTGTATACATGATGGTTCACATAATAAAAAGAACGTATACATATAAACACACTATCACAAGAGGAAAAACACGTACAGGTTGGAAAATCAAGGTTTTGGTCAAACGTATTCGGTCCGAGGTATTTGGTCCAAGGTATTGGTCCTAAGTGGTTTTGGTCCAAGGTATTAAGAAAGGCCTAAAACTCTATAAGGATGAGAATATCATTAGGCAATTGTGTGCAAGTGAAAAGGGTTTCTAAGGAATACTTCTACCTGAAGTCTATTTTATGTTGCATGGGCTATCTTGGTGATTTCATCTGAAATATTTTGTGCACCTTGAATTCAATGTTGGATCAGGATCACGAGATCTAAAATGACTTATCATTGAATGATCTGATATTGGTTGGGCCAGATCTAATTTTGTACACCTATTTTATTCTTTGAATGTCATGATCTAGGTTTGTCTAAAGTCCAGAATAGCAGCGAAGTTATGAGTTAATATTTGCAGATCTGTATGCTGGTTCACTTTGGTGAAGTTGCGTATACACGCTAGTTAGGCTCTTCCAAGTAGCATATGCAAAAGAAAAGTATGTTGCTCAGAGATGACTGATCTATTTGATTAGTTCTATTGTTTTATTGATGTCTGTCAATGAAGTCTTCTTAGATATAAATGTAAAACTGAATGCATAAGGAGTTTGATATCTGATTGATTGATTGTATAAGTGAGAAGGGTGATCTCTGCTACTGCCTATGTAAGGCTCTATAAATTGATAGTAGATTGCTGATTGGTATAGACTTGATTCAAAAGTTTTATGTTTCAATAGTTTTGAAGGTATATGTACGTTTGATTAAAGGAAGAAGCATATACACGCAGGTTGGGTTTAGTAAAGTAGCATATATATTTTGATGCATGATTTTTGAGGTTGCAGCCACTTTTGAATGATGATGCAGGTTTCTAGGTTTAGCACAATGATCTAGTGACAATGATCTGATTCTTCAAATTAACTGATTGTTGGTCGATGTAATTTGAGTTTAAATGTCTCTGATGGGTCCAGTATGAAAATTTGATGAAACAAAGCCATCATGTGTATTGTTGTGTACTAGGAGCATCGAGTCTAAAAATTTATGAAACGTGATCCTTGGAGGAAGAGAGAAGGTCTTAGCCTTCTGTAGTTCGATGCCTAAGTACTAGTAAACACATTGGCTAGTACAAGAGCTAGGGGGTTGTAGCTCCCTTCCAGTAGAAGCTAGAAAATGAGAGAAGGTTGTAGCCTTCTTCAGGTGGGTACCTGCGTACCGGTTTGAGTCAGCACTAGTACAAGATTGTAAACACATTTTCTTATTATTAAAAGAAGACAGAGATGACAGCAGCAGGTGGTTTTCACCCACATTGGGTTTCCATCTTAAATCTTGGTGTTCATGTGTGTTTCTTATGTGTGATGGTTCATACTATTCTTACTGCACTATTTAATAAGTTACTAATGCACAGGTTATAGATAATCACATGATAAATTAACTAAATCACAAGTTCTCTTACTATATTCTGGTTTCACTAATCACATTAGCATGTACATGCTAGTTCACTTCACAAAAGTAGCATATACAAATCTGTTTGGGAAATGAAAATGATTGATCTGATAATACTGATTCACCCCCCTCTCAGTATTATTTCCAACAATTGGTATCAGAGTAGGTCCTTCAGAAGAAGTGTGATTGATTGAAGAAAGATCTTGCAAGATGAATAATCATGAAGGCATGGGATCCATCAGACCACCGATCTTCAATGGGAGAAACTTAGTATATTAGGAAATAAGAACCAAAGACTATCTACAATCACTTGGAGCTGATGTTTGCGAAATTGTGGAAGTAGGATTTCAATTTCTAGCATAAATTCCTACAGACTCTGTAGGTAAGAAGTTATACGAAACCAATTCCAAAGCTGTCAATACGTTATTGGGAAATCCGTTACAATCAGAATTTGTCAAAGTCATGCAACTCAAAACAGCCAAAGAGATATGGGACAAAATCATTCAGAGCTACGAAGCAGCCTCTCAGGTAAAATGTGCTAAGCTTCAAACTCTCACAATTCAGTATGAAACTCTTAAGATGCATAGTGATGAGAGCATTGCTAGTTACTTCTTACGTATAGATGAGATTGTTAATTGTATGAAGAATCTGGGTGAAGAGATAAAGGAAGTTACTTTAGTTGAGAAAATTTTGAGATCTTTGTCTTCTAAATTTGAGTCAAAAGTGTATGCCATAGAAGAAAAATAGGATCTTCAGACTATCACTGTGACTCAACTTCATGGAATCCTAACTGCCTTTGAAATTTGAAAAGGAGGTCCATCAGATATGAGAGAAGTCGCATTTAAAGCATTAGCAAAGGATAAACATAAGTGTAATGCCCCACTTAAATCTTATCCTACAAATTTTGTTAATGTTTACATTATTTGAAAATATTGAAAAATATTGGTCTAATATAAAATTCATGATTTCCATTATTCAAATTCCCCACTTAAATTGAATATTGGGTAGAATTTGGTCTCCTTCCATTATTTCAAAATGTATGTATTCATTTCACATTACTCAATGTACCCTCACATTTATTAAGGAGAAGACATGGTCCTCTCCATGTAATTATATTTCACATTCCCCAATGTACCCTCACATTTATTAGGGAGAAGACATAGTCCTCTCCAACTCATTATCAATATATATATTTATTTCACATTACCCAATGTAACCTCACATTTATTAAGGATAAGACATGGTCCTCTCCATGTAATTACATTTCACATTCCCAAATGTACCCTCACATTTTCTTGGGAGAAGACATAGTCCTCTCCAACTCATTATCAATATATATATTCATTTCACATTACCCAATGTACCCTCACATTTACTAAGGAGTAGACATGGTCCTCTCCATGTAATTACATCTCACATTTCCAAATGTACTCCTAGCTTACTTGGGAGAAGAGAAGTCAACTATAGGGATGGGTGAGAAGTGAATGACATTAATGAGAGGTGGTTGAGATGGAGAAGGGAAGGAGGGTATAAAAAGGGAAGGGGGAAGGGAGAAAAGGGGGAGTTTTTGGGAGGTTTTCCTTAGGATTGTGGGGGTTGGTTGTGATTGTTTGGACTTGTTATGATTTTTGGGAGACCTTGGAAACCTATGGATGTTTCTTGGGTTTGAGAGGAGGAAAGTATTGTTATCTAGTTTTGCACATTCTTCTTGAGGACACACTATATCTGGTTGGACTTGGGCACGGAGGGATAGGGAACCTGTGGAGGTTTCTTGGGCTAGGAATTTGTTTCCTAGTTGGCTGGGTAGTAAATCCGGTTGGGTCGGTGAGAAGGAGCGTTCAGCTAGAGCTATACGACAAAGGTATCGTCATCAACCGCCGGAACAGGTATTTTTCCATGAACTACTCTTGTTAAGTTGATATCAATGGAATTCTCATCTTAATTTATGTTGCTTATGATAGAATGATAAGATGTTGAATGTTTAAAACTTGGTGAGAAGGTCAACAAGCTCCTTTTATTACTTGCAAATCAACAGTAAAATAGATCTGTTAGTGTATAATAGATTGAGGCTCTAATAATAGGAATCAGGTTCTTACAATACCGTACAAAAATTTTGAAAAGAAAAAAATAACGGTTTACTCTGTTGCTCTTGGCAACGCTACCGTTTCCACCCACTTAGTTACGTAATATGTTGCAACCAGTTTATAGATTTCTGGTTGGATGGTGGTTTGAACAGCCCAAAAAAATCTAATTCCCAACGCTCAAAGGGTTCTATCACAAGTTATGGATGTAGGGGCATTTCATCAGAGTGGCCAGGGCGACCCATATTTTGGTAACTATCACATGCCTGGACAAATTTCTTAGCATCTTTTAAAATAGTGGGCTAGTAGTAGCTCATTTGTAGAATTTATGTCCATTTTGTGGTTTGCAAAGTGTCCACCGCAAGGTCCATCATGGTAGGATTTTAGGATATCATAGATTTCGTCGTCCCTAATGCACTTGCAGATATGAATATCAAATATTGTGTGGAAAAGTTATCCTCTAATCCAGGAGAAACGAGTGTTGCGCTGAACAATAAATTTCCTTTCTTTGGGTGTCAAATGTTTGGGAAATTTTCCAACTGCTAAGTAATTTGCTACATCTACATACCATGGCATTTTTACGGCCACAGCAAACAAATTTTCATCCGGGAACTGATCATCTACCGTCACTTTATCATTTGTTCTTGGCACTTGGGAGAGGAAGTCTACCACGAGGTTCTCCTTCCCTGTTCGATCCCTTATAGTTATGTCAAATTCCTGCAAAAGTAGTAACTAATGAGTCACTCTTCCATTTGTAATTGGTTTCTTGGCTAAATATTTAATGGATATCCAGTTATATAGTGTCTAAATTTGTTTATAGCATAAATGACAGCTAGAAACTCCTTTTTTGTTAATGTATAATTCAACTCAGCAGGAGTAAGACTTTTGCTGATGTAATATATAGCGTAAGGTTTCTTGTCTTCTTCTTGGCCACGAATAGCTCCAATGGATGTATCTGATGCATCTCATGAAATCTGGAAAGGTATATCCCAATTTGGGCCTTGTAATACTGGTGTTGTTGATACTAACCATTTCAGATCTGTGAAGGCAATGTCACATTTATCAGTCTATATAAAATCAACATTTCCTGTCAAGGCATATAAAGGTGTAGCAATTTGTGAAAAGTTCTTTATAAATCTACAATAATATCCAACAAATCCTAAAAAACTACGTACCTCTATTTGAGTGCAGGGAGTAGCCAATAAGAGAATTACCTGTATCTTTGTTGGATCCACCCGAATTCTAGCTGCTGAAATGTAATGACACAGAATCAGTCCCTCTGTCATCATCATATGACACTTCTCATGACTTAAGCATATCCTTGCAGCAATACACCATTTTAGGACTTTCTCCAATGTGTGTAATGCCTCATCAAAGTCATCCCCGTAGGGTGTGAAATCATCCATGTACACCTCCAATCCTTCATTTATCAAGTCTGCAAAAATATTTAGTATGGCTCTTTGGAATGTAGCAGGTGCGTTGCACAATCCGAAAGGCAATACCCTATAAGCGAATGTTCCCCAGGGGCAAGTGAAAGTAGTTTTATCCTTGTCTTTAGGGGAAATTTGGATTTGGTTGTAGCCACTGAAGCCATCCAGGAAAGAGAAGAATTTATTTCCTGCCAGTGTATCAAGGACCTGGTCGATAAATGGAAGGGGAAAATGGTCTTTTTGCATTGCTTTGTTGAGTTCTTTGTAGTCAACTCATATCCACCATTTTCCATTCTTTTTGGTCACAACTACTAATGGAGAAACCCATTTACTGTCAGATATAGGATAAATAAACTTCACATCTAATAGTTTTTGAAGCTATTCTTTCACAATATCCTTTATATGAGGATTTAATCTACGCTGCAGTTGTCGAATGGGTCTTACATCATTTTCAGTGTAGATGTGGTGCATGCATAACTAAGGGTCAATCCCTTTCATGTCTGGGTAGTCCCATGCAAAATCCCCTTTATATTTCCTAAGGACTTGGATAAGTTTTTGTTGTTGGTCATTACTCAGATTACTATTAATGTTCAGGATTTTCCCTTGCTCGATTTCAATAGGCTTTCTATTATAGATATTTGTTGTTGGTATCGGTTGGTCAATGATGTCTCTCAAGGAATCATCTTCAATCTCATTTTCAAGGACTGCTTCAATCATGTGACATCTCAAATTAGACACTGTAGCAAGGTGATTGATAATGGTGTTAATGACATCAACTTCTGTTTGATTTTTGGATTCAAGTGCGTCTGCCACAGTCAACAGTGAACGGATATTTTCTTTTAAATATGGTGATGGTTGTTTTCAAGCTTTTACAATGGCCAAGCTTGGCTGAGAAAGAGGGTATAAAGCTAGATTCTTAATAGCATCTCCTCCGGTTATGGTCATACTTCCTATTTAGCAGCCTATATAAGCATCATTTGTTGCTAGCCAAGACATTCCCAGTATTAATGGATGTCCATCTAGCCAATTTCTAGGGTTTATAATCAGAAAATATGCCGAATATTCCCAAGAGTCCACAGAAACCATCACATCTTGTAATGTTCCTTTTGGTTTAACGACTGAATGGTCAGTAAGTTCTAGCAAGGTAATGGTTGGTTCTAAGGCTATGATGCCAAGCACTTCACAAGTTTCTGTTGTAAGAATGTTAATGGCTGCCCGTAAGTGAACTAAATCATTGGGAAAAGAGTGCCATTTACTTGGACTGTGGCAATGGGATTCCACGGATCTTCGTATTTTACAGGTGTCTCTTTGCCTAGTAATAAATAAAACAAAGTTCCGACGACATGGACAGTTGGTGTTATTTTTGTTTTCCTCACAGACTTCTTTGCACACAACTCTTTAATGGTTTTAGCATATATCGGAATATCATAATTGGCCTCGAGGAGGGATATTTTTATACCTATATTTTTTAGTTCACCCAGAAGATCAAAGTCAAGATATTCAATTGGTCGAGGTATTATCAACCTTTCTAGGAACAGGGGAGAAGTAATTATGATTTGTTCGGGATCTTTCTACCTGACTGTGTCTTCTCCCAGTTTTGTTTGCTAGTTATCTACAGTCGAAGGCTTATTCAAATGCATTTCTTTAACTTCAGGTTGCATATTTTTGTCCTCATCTGGAGAAATTACGCATCCAGATCTTAACTTAAGTTCATTACATTATCACGACTCAACTTTAGGGTCGAGACTCTCAATAATTTGTACTGACTGGATCGGTTTACTGTTAGGATTTGGATTTGGTTGAGCTGGGAGTTGCGGCCGTATTTTAGGTTGAGGATTTTGCTGCAATGTGTAAGGTGCTGGTAAGGTTGGTTGAGGTAGAGGAACTGTCCCCATGGGCTGGTTTTCATATCATTGCCAATTTGGTTTCCAGTTCTAATTTTGTGAGGTAGAAGGAGACCATTGAGAGGAATAGGGGGTGTTCTACTGGAATGGTGGAGGGTAAGAGGAATTTTGCCAATTATTGATTGGCTTTGATTGGTTGGGCCATGGTGGCATAGAAAATGCTTAAGGTGGCCAAGTAGAGAAAGGTGGTCGGTTCTTCGATGATGCCCCTAAATACTGCTGAGAATTAAATTTCAAAGAAGGAAAGAACGAGGATGGTTTTGTAGGCATACCTGTCGAAAGTGCTTGCCATTGACGACACTGGTTCCACTTCCTCTTCTGCTTCCTTGAAAACTACTTTTAATCCAGGAAGCGATGGACAACTTTCCGTCGCATGATCCTTAGTGAAAATGGCACATTTTTGTATCATATCTAACAGACGTTCTCTATCATTATGTTTATTTTTGCAACGTGGACAAAAAATAGCCAAATTCTATTCTGCTTTGGCCTGCTTTTGTTTGGATTGCATGATATCCAATTGTGTCGTCAGGGTCCCCAAGATATCAATCTTGAAATCTTCCAGTAGATTTCCGATTTCAACTCGTGTAATGATCCCTCCTAAGGCTCTATTGTCTCTGGTGATCGCATCACAACCAATTGGTTTCAATCTTGCACTGCCTCTGGAGCACCTGATGCACAATTATATAATATCATCATAATCCTCTTGATAAATATCACCCTTCCCCATTAAATTCAATGTTTCTACCCATTGGTCTTTCATACCTTTGATCATCGTAGTTTTAAGAACTTCAGGAGGCAAATTTGCATAAAGAGATCTTTGCAGATTATATTGAAAACATTCTACATATTCTTCAAGAGTCTCAATAGTCTTAGCCACCATTTCAAATATTTCATCCTTCAGTTCTCTAGTTCAGCAATAATCTTGGTATTTGTTTAGAAAGGTTGTTTTCATTTGGTCCCAGACAGTAATGATACCTCCACCAAGCCCCATAAACCAACACAGATCTGCTCCCATCATAGTAGAGGGGAACAGTTTCAGCTTCTGAGGGTCGATAGTGTAATCATATCCCCTACATAAAACATCAAATTCGAAAAGGAATGCATCAGGATCCTTTGAAGTTAGCCCATGAAAGGTAGGAATATTCTATAATGGAATAGCTTTCATGGGAGCATTGACAGCTATATCAACAATAGGGTATTGTAATGTAGAGGTCTGAGGTTGTTGTTGATTATGAGCTATTTGGTCAAAAATGTGCCAATATCCTTGAGGGATTTCCAGAGCTGGAGATTTTTTCATGGAGGGTTTAGAAGAGACTTTTAGAATGATTTTGACAGCACTACCTTGGTCCAGAATGGTGGGTGTCCTCTGTTCAACCACTACTTCAGGAGATTTGGGTTCTAATGATTTAATCTTTTCAGCACTACCTATTTCTCCTTATCCTTCATGGGTATTGCAAGAATTCCCTTCTTGTAAAGTTATAGGCTGTAAATTTTTCAGTGTTCTAAAAACTCTGTTCAGAATCTTTAGTCTTGTTGTGAATCTCAGCGTCAGCTACAGATGGTGATCCTGCGGCCTAAAGGGTTACAATAGGATTTCTTATAGAAATGGTTCGGGGTCCTACTAATGACTCAGACTCAGCTTTTCTTATGAATTCATCAATGAAGTTTAATGGTCCAAGGGTCATTGATCCCTTAGATTTTTCAGATCTGGGCGAAGGAATTATATACTTTTCTACTATTTTCCTCTTAGTCATTCATACAGAAATACAAACATTTATTTCTACTTCAATTCCTACGCAATTGTGCTGAAAAGCGGGCAAAGGAGCAAGCACTTTACTCGCTTGTACACAGGTTCTTACCTTCCATTTTTAATACCCAATTCTTCCACAAGAAACGAACATCAAACATTTATTTCTACTTCAATTCCTACGCAATTGTGCTGAAAAGTGGGCAAAGGAGAAAGCACTTTACTTGCTTGTACGTAGGTTCTTACCTTCCATTTTTAATACCCAATTCTTTCACAACAAATGAACATCAAACATTTATTTCTACTTCAATTCCTATGCAATTTCACTGAAAATCAGGTAAAGGAGCAAGCACTTTACTTGCTGGTACACAAGGTTCTTACCTTCCATTTTTAATACCCAATTCTTTCACAGTAAACAAATATCAAACATACATCACCTTCTGTGAAATAGAAACCTTGTCCCCGGCAGCGGCGCCAAAATGTTGGGCACATATAAGATGTCTTTTCGAACCCTTAAATGCCTCACATTAATTATCGACCTGGGTAAGTATTTTTGTTTCAAGAGTGTACACAATATGTGCAGGTGATGGAAATCGTTGGATCTACAGAGGGTAATTCTTTAATATAACTTATTGATTTCAATACAAGAGTAAACAGATCAAACCATAAACTACCAAAATTGTAACTTCAAAGAAATTAAACTATTCAAGCATCAAAACTCAATCTTAATAAAAAAAGATCTAATTGCAATTACAAGCCATAAGCACATCAACCGAGTGCACTGTAGCGGTAACAGATCTCTTTCCTCTGAATAGAAACTTCTGCATAATAGTAATACACCTAATATAACCAATAATACTCTATCTCTCAATTAACAGGAAATAACTCTTATATAATAATTGAATCAATCTACGACATAAATAAATGAAACCAATCAACATAAATAATAAATAATGCACTGAATGCACAAACTCAACACCGGTGATTTATATATCAAGTAGATCAATCATAAAACTATAAAACAAAGTAATTAGACTTGCAGTAACAATGTAAATATATAACATAGGGAAAATCAGTGAAATCCACCAGTGACCGGGCCCAAGCCGCCAGTGATTACTGCCTAGTTACTCAAAATATCACAAGCAAACAAAAAAAAAATTATATATTACTCATTAACTCCAAATGTCATTATAGTAACGATGTGTTCTTCAGAATAACGCTCTATCTCTTAAAATTACAGCCGATGTAAAAATGAAAAAGTTGCTCTATTCTATTCATTTTCCCCCGCTTATAGTCAAAGAGGAAAAGAGATAACTGCAATTCGTCAGGATAAGGAGATCCTGAGGAGTTCGTGAACAATACTATTATCATAATAGTATTTCGTCCTGCATTGATCCTTCCAATTCACTTCTCAACTTGACCACACAAGACGCACTCTTTTCTCCTTTCACAACCTTTGTTGTTCAATAGATTGAATAGCAATTGTCCCATTCGCTAATCTCTACATAAAAAGAAACGGAAGTTAGTTTTGACAGTCAAATCATATCAAAAGGGCCATGTGATTTTATTATTTAGCTCTAATGAAAAGAGGTTCATTTTTCTCTCTGTACAGTATTATTTTCATCTCTGCAACCCTTGAATCCTCATGGTTCATCCATGATGCCAAAGCCATTAATTGTAGATCTCCTAGATCTGCATTAGGATCCCAAATATTCATGTCTATGAGGGCCATGTTGGGCAAGTAAAACTCAGCCATTTTGGCCCTATCTTCTAGTGCACTTTGATCATAAAGATCAATAAACTGCCTGCAGTCCTGAAATGGCATGGTGCTCCTTTGTGCTAGTGTTTTAATCTAAAATTACAGCCATTGTTCTATGAGGTAAGGAGTATAGGATTTAGCTGGCATCCTACACTGGATGGCCTCTTGTTGTTCTTTCTCCTCTTTTCCAATGCCTTCTTCCTCTTGTTGTTCTTTCTCATCTTCATCAGTTTCTTGCTCAGTTTCAATGCCTTCTTCCTCTTGTTGTTCTTTCTCATCTCCATAAGTTTCTTCCTCTTTTTCAGCATCATCCTCCTTGTGTTTTGTTTCAGCATCATCCTCCTGGTGTTTTAGCATGTTCCTCTATATTCATTTCTTCTTCATCCATCTCATCCCATCTAGCTCTGTATCTTCTTCTTATTTTGCCTCCTCTTCACTGAAAGAAGGACTAACATCATAGATGAGGGTTTTGATGTCATCCTCTGCTGGTAAGTCTCTGAAGACTGAAAATTTTATAGGGATCCTGAGGTTTTCAAGGGCATCCTTAATGAGGATCCTAATCAACCCATGGTGAGCCAACTGTTGGGAGTTCCCTTTCTTTACTCTGTTGTTGGAGTCTATGAGTTATTGCATCAAGACATAAGGTATGCTGAGTTTTTGGTGAACTGGCGTTTCTACCCCAAATCTTAATTCTTTAAGCATTCTCAAATGGTTGCCATAACAATATTGTATCTATGGACTCTTAAATTCTCTTTTGACTTATCAAATAATTTCCTTTTTTCCACCTTTTCACTAAACCAACTACCTCTTAACCTTTACAAATTTTGATCGAATGATGCATATGAGTGAGTGAGTGGGATACTTACCTATGGTCTTGATGCCATGTTGCAGTTGTCAAAGATCAAAGGTGCTACTGATAGTCATTCTTCTTCCTCCTCTGTTGTCTGCCGATGGTTTATAAGCTTTTGTAGGTGTCTGTGACTAAAGATTTGATGTTGTTGTTGCTGCTAAGCTCTTGGATTTGATGTTGCTGCTACTGTGGAGCTCTTGGATTTGATGCTACTACTACTATGGAGATCCTGAATTTGATGCTGCTACTACTGTGGAGCTCTTGGATTTTATGTTGCTGTTGTTGTGGAGCTCCTGGATTACTACTTGGCAATGTTTGGTGTCTCCTTTCGAATTTCTTGATCATGTTGTTGGCTAGTGCTGTGAGGATGTTGTAATGAATGGACAGAGGGAGTAGGAGTGTATGTGGATGCAGGGATGATGGTAATGGATGAGGTGATTGGTTAGATCATGTCTGGTAGGAATTTTGGGGACTTAACCAATCTACCATTCAGGGGATCCTGTAGAAAGCACAATCTTTGCCTGAATTGAAGCAATGAAGTGAAAAAACAATGGAATTGATGGAGGGATGTCTGCTAAGGAGTGGAGGAGATGAATATATGTGAGGCAGGGTTCCCTTTGGATCTTCTCTTTGTTCCTTGCTTGTCTTTCTCACCCACTTGCAAATAACCATTATGTTTTTTATTTTATTATTACAATTATTTTTTTTAAACACCTAGGCTGCCTCAGAGAGGTTTGCACCCTAGATATCTGCCTTGGGCGCCTCAAGGAAGGTTTTCACCTAGGGATCTTCTTATTCTTTTTCATTTTTCTCATCCTTGGGCCGCCTCATGAGGTTTTCAACCCAAATATGGGACTCATGCGCCTCATGGAGGTTTTCACCTAAATCCTTATTCTTTTGTTTTTTCCTTTTTCAGTGACCTGATGAGGAAGGAGCTGGAACTTGCTCTACCATCATCACTATCTTATTGATATTTTCAATGAAATCTTGTTTTCATAAAGGCCTCTTGTATATTTTCAATCTGTGTCCATTAACTAGCAATGGAATGGCTTCTTCATCAATAGTTCTGATTTGCACTGAACCATTGTCATGGCATCTTTCCACCACATAAGGTCTAAGCCATCTTGTCCTTAGCTTGCCCTTGAAGTCTTTATACCTTGAATCATATAACAATGCCTAGTCTCCATCTTGAAATTGCTTCTCCTTGATGTGCTTGTCATGCCAGATCTTCCTTTGAAGTTGAACTATCTCTGTATATAGGAGGGCCTCAATCTGAACTCATCCAAGCCATTCAAATGTAAACATTTCTTTCTATGCATGACTAAGATCCAAATCTAGTTGGGTTTCCATCCTCAATGTGTTATATTCAAACTCAATGGACAAAAAATCCTTTTTCCCAAAGACCAGCTCATAGGGTGTAAATCCAATGGTGGTATTCCATGTTGTATTATAGGCCCAAGTGGCCTTAACTAGTCTCTCTACCCAGTCATTCCTATTGCTACTCACTACCTTGGTTAAGATGTTCTCTAGTGCCCTATTGGTCACCTCCACTTTCCCATTAGCTTGTGATGATAACGAGTGGAGGTCCTATGCCTGATTTTTTTATGGTTGAGCAGTTCTTCAATCATGTTGGAGGTAAACTGGTTGCCTTGGTCTATGATTAGCTCTCTAGGGTACCCAAATTTGTAGAATATATTATCCCTTAGGAACTCAACCACCTTTTCTTCTATTGTTGCCTTAATTGCCTTGGTTTCAGCCCACTTAGTCAAATAACCAGTGCACACAATGATGTGTTGTTTTTGCTTTGAATGAGGGTTGATAGGACCAATGAAGTCCATGCCCCCCTTGTCAAATGGCTCGAAAGTCACTTCAGGTTGTATGGCATTTCATCTCTTCGAGTAGGCACTAATTACACTGGATAATATACTTTTTCACATCTTAATGAAGAGTAGGTCAATAATAGCTTTCTTGCAACACTTTGAATGTTTTCCTCTTTGCTGCAAAGTGACCTCTGCAAGGCCCATCATGACAGGTCAGAAGGATGTCAAAGACTTCCTCTTCCCTTACACACCTTCTTAAGATTTGATCTGGGCCAAGTTTGAATAGATTTCCCCAATCCAGGAGAAGGGGGCGCTCTTTCTGACTAACTTGCTCTTTTATTTGGAGGGCAAGTTTGGTGGAAATTATGCTGATATCAAATATTTTGTTATACCAGCAAACCATGGGGAGAGAACTAAAATAGAAAACAAATGCTCATATGGTAACTAGTCATCCACTATTCCTTCTTCACCTATAGGCAGATTCATTCTAGATAGAAAGTCAACAACAACATTTTCCTTACCAGGCTTATCAACAATAGTTTGATCAAACTGTTGTAATAAAAGAAACAATCTTATAATTCTAGCATTTACATCTGGCTTGTTCATTATTTGATTGCAGCATTATTAGTATGCACAAATGTTTGATAGCCTGTAATGTAATGCCTAAATTTTTTTAATGAATGCACAACAGCCAAGAGTTCCTTTTCGGTCACAATATAGTTTAGCTCGGCCTTTGACAGGTTCTTATTGATAAGATAGATGGCATAGGGAAATTTCTCCTCTTCCTGACCTAAGGCTACTCCTATGGCTTTGTGTGAGGCATCAACCTCAATATGAAAAGGGAGGGCTCAGTTTGGGCCTCTAAGGATTGGTGCAGTGGTTAACTTACCCTTTAGAATGTCTAAGGCCTCTTGACAGCTCTTTGACCATATAAACTCGGAATCTTTGGCCAAAAATCCAAGCAAAGGAGAGGCCAACTTGCTAAAGTCCTTTATGAACCTTGAGTAGTATCCAGCTAGCCCTAAGAAACTCCTGACATCTCTCTGCTTTTGTGGAGGTGGGACCCTTTGGATGATTGCTATTTTCTTTGGATCCACCTACAGTCCTTACTGAGATATTAAATGACCTAGCACAGTCCCTTCAGTCATTAAGAATTCACATTTTTCTAGGCCGAGAGACAGATTCATTTTAATGCATTTGTGTAATTCTTTGTCTGGGTTAGTCAAGGCTTCTTGAAAATCACAGCCATAAGGTGTAAAGTCATCCATATATATTTCCACGACATCATGTACTAGTTCAGCAGAAATACTTAAGACTACTCTCTGGAAAGTGGTAGGAGCATTGCATAGGCCAAAAGGAAGGACCCTATAGGCAAAAGTACCCTAAGGATAGGTGAATTTGGTCTTATCTTGGTCTTCTGGGTAGATTTTGATTTGGTTAAACCCACTGAATCCATATAGGAAAGAAAAGAATTTCTTCCCTGCCAGGCCATCTAGCACTTGATCAATGAAGGGTAGGGGAAAATGATCCTTCTTTATGGCTTTGTTCAACTCCCTATAATCCACACAAATCCTCCACTTACCATTTTTCTTGGGAACTAGCACTAAAGGAGAGACCCGCTCACTATCTGAGATAGGGTAAATGAATCCTGCATCTAGCAGTTTTTACAGTGCTTCTTTGACTATGTCTTTAAGAGCTGGATTCATCATCCTTTATGGTTTCCTGACTAGCTTGCAAGCTTCTTTGATGTATTTGTGGTGAGTACACATTGAGGGGTCTACTCCCTTCATTTCCTTATAACTCCAAGCAAAGGCTTCTAGGTTCTCTCTCAACATGTTGCATAGCTTTTCCTCTTCTAAAGCATAAAGAGATGGATTAATGTTCAGAGTTTTCTCTGGGAAAAATTCTATGGTTTTGACGTAGAGTGGGTTGGAATTGGCCAAGCATAAGTCAATTGGATGATTGTTCTGGGTTTTCCTTACTTCTTCTTCTAATGGAAATGAACTAGGAGTTGGACTTTAGAGCAGGTGTTCAATTACATCATCCTCATATTTTTGTCCTCCTCCTATGGTTGTTTCAAAAGTATAAAGTTGGGCAGAATAAGCCCCATCCTCTTCCTCCTCTTCTAACCATAAAGGTAAAACATGCTCTAGGCTAGGTTGAGCAAGAGGGTATAGGACTAACTGTTTGGACATATTCCCATTATTGATGGTCATATTCCCAGCGTTGTAGCTAATGTAAGCATCAGATGTGGCCAACCATGGCCTCCCAAGGATGAGAGGGTAACTAACAAGATTAGCCTTAGGTTAGAGAACTAGGAAATATGCAGGGTAGTCCCAGGAGTCAATGGAGACCATCACACCCTCCACAATTCCCTTAGGGGTGACTGTGGAATGGTCTGCAAGTTGCAGAACTATTGTGGTCTTCCTCAATGACCCTTGGAGGTTGAGCTTGAGCATGGTGTCCTTAGTAATCACATTAATGGTAGCCCCAAGATCAATCAGAGTGTGTGGGACAATGGTGCCATTAATGTGCACATCTACTACAGGGCTTCCAGTGTCCAAATATTTTGGACATATTACCTGCCCCAGCATTAAGTCAGAGAACTGCCCAATGACATTAATGGTAGGGGAACCCCTTTTTCTTCTTCTTGGATGCTTGAAGCACTTCTTCTTAATCAGCTTATTGTAAATGGGAACGTCTTTGATTGCCTAGAGAAGGGGGTTCTTTACACAAATTTTTTAATTCTCCCAAAAGTTCAGTTTCTTTTGGGGTAAGCTTGAGTGGTTGGGCTAGTCTTTCAGGAAAGGGTGGATTTACTTTAGGGTTTCTTTCCTCTCTTTCTTCCTCAACCTCTCCATGTGGAGAGGGAGGTCAATTATCAAGGAGAATTCTCCTAGATCTTAGGTTGATCTCCTGGATTTCTATAGCATAAGCTGGGTATGATGTCTCTCCACTATATGATTGTTGAGCATGTGATCCGGATTTAAACAGGAACACAACAAAATACAGAGATAACCATATACACAAAGATGCAGTGGAAATAATGCTTCATTTCATTAATGGAAAATACCGAAATATGCTTACAAACAGTAATGGAAATAAACCAGCTAGGGTGATGGTAGCTTATCTCTTAGAAGAGATGTGGTGGCTACATGCCTCTGAACTATGTTACAATGAGGCTCGAAGGCCTATTTATTATTTAGAAACAATGAAAAACCCTTCACATCCCAAAACCTAATCCTAGAAGATGAAATGCCAAATTGTGGGCCCCGTTTGGGTAAATTGGTACATCAATTTCCCGTGGTCGTAACTTTGGCATACAATCTTTGTTTGACGTGTACAATAGCTCCTTAGAAATATTTATCTGAGCACTACCACTTTGGGAAGGGAAACATCAGTCCATGGACCCATGTTGCCCCCATATTTCCTAAAAAATGTCATTTAGGGCCTCAAAACAACTCCAGAAGTTCAGGACCTGGAAAGCTGCTAAAAATAGTAAACTGCGCTACAATTTAGGAAACTGAAAAGCTTAAAGAGACAATTGTGGGGGTTCAAATGAGATAGGTGGGTGGCCACCAACATCCACCTGGATCATTCCTCCCCCCCTTAGGAAGAAATGGTCCCCATTGCATTGAGTTTCTCCCTTAGTGAGGAAGCTTCCGCTGAGTTGGGTCTCTGGTGAGTTGTTCTGCAATCTCTAATGTGTCTAGTAATGGTGGGAAGCATGGTCGATGACGGTCCACATTGAACACTCGGTGAAAGCAAAGGAATGGAGGAATGTTGTGCTTCAAAGCATTGGTTCCCGTAGCCATTGTACTGGTGTAAGGACCATGTCGGAGTGGTCTGAGTTTTTGATGGGTTCTGGTAAGGCATTCTTTCTGCAGATGTAACCAAACTTTATCACCCACCTGAAACTTGTGTGGTACCCCTATGGGTGAGGAGAAGTTGTTCTTGTGTTTTGTCATGACCGTATCCCTTTGTTGTTGCTGCTACGTGGAGGAACCCTTCGCGGGGGTAATGGATGTGGTAACGACATTCCCCTTACTTTGGGAGCGAACCAGATATAAAATAAATTTCCTAGTCTATGAGAAGAGCCTGCTGCCTTTCTTAGCAGTGATCAAAGAAGTGGCGATAGGTGGGGCTACCTCTGGTATCCTGTATAATGAATTATTCAAAGAAATAATGATAGCGTGAGGCCTTGACTCGTACACAGCATGTCGCCTCCACAAGTATGGCTGACCTAATAGTACATTACAAACATCTAGAGGTGTAACATCGCACAATACCTCGTCTATGAAGGGCTTGATGTTGTAGGGAAGGCGGCACTACTGGCGAACTTGAGATCTTGTCCTTCATGAAGCCACCCGATACTATACAGTTGTAGGTGTGGTGTAGTCGGTAGGCCCAACCGCTTCATGACCTCGGCTGAAATGAGGTTCTTTTGGCTACCACTATCGACAATGAATTGCAGTGGCAAACCCTTCACCCACGTCTGTGAGTAGAAAAGACGCTCCCCTTCCTCTGGATTTTCAGGCTCGTTCTTTTGGATCTTGGCAGTGGCAATAGTGGCGTTGGGATACGCATCAATGATCTGCTTCCCTTTGCTATTCCCCTTGTCGGGTTCTGGCTCAGGGTCGGAACATGCATCTGATTCGGAAGCCTTCAACTCGGCCACAAACCACTGCTTGGTCTGACACTAACTTGTGTTGTGAGTGGGACTCTTTTGGAACTCACACCACTTTCCTGTGTCCTTCCTTGGCTTCGTGGTCTTTTTCTTTTCTTGCGGCTTCGATAGGTTGTCTTGGGTCACGTCGCCTTGGATTTGTCCTTTGGGCTTCAGATTTAAAGATCCAAAGTCTCGCTTCTTCTGTTTGAACTTCTGCTCGATTTTGACAACGTATCAATACGTCGTGCCGAGCGAGGAGATGTTCAGGAACTCCATCTCTTCCTGGATGTATCTGTGTAGGCAGCCATGGTATTTGAGTACCAAATGCAATTCAGAATCTTTGATACCCAACTGTGTGCGAAGGGTATGAAAAATGTTGGTGAACTCTAGCACATCTTGGTCCCATCCCTGCCGCAGTGTGGTCCACTTTATGTATTTGTCCTCGTAGCTTTTGACAGGGTATTACTGCTCCTTGACGGCATCCCGGAATGAATCCCAAGTGGGTGCAGTTGAAAATAGTGAGC
>APFE031623312.1:120229-195432 GCA_000404065.3 Pinus taeda
AGATGAAACGCCAAATTGTGGGCCCCGTTTGGGTAAATTGGTACATCAATTTCCCGGGGTTGTAACTTTGGCATACGATCTCTGTTTGACGCGTACAATAGCTCGTTAGAAATATCTATCCGAGCACTACCACTTTGGGAAGAGCAACATCAGTCCATGGACCCATGTTGCCCCAAGATTTCCCAAAAAACGTCGTTTAGGGCCTCAAAACGGCTCCGGAAGTTCAGGACCCGAAAAACTGCTAAAAATAATAAACTGCGCTACAATTTAGGAAACTGAAAAGTTGAAAGAGACAATTGTGGGGGTTCAAATGGGATAGGTGGGTGGCCACCAACATCCACCTAGATCAGCATGCCTATTGTTTGGATTCGAATTTGGCTGGGCAGGCATCTGGGGTTGCTTGGGTGGAGCACAGTGCAAGAGATGTGGTTGGGTAGGTGGTGGAGGCAATAGGGTTGGAACATTGTTGAATTGGGGCCTCCACCCCTGGGGTGGGGTATTCCATTAATGTTGTGGCTGAACATAAGGTTGAAATGACTGGCTAGATGGCTAGGAATGATACTGAGATGCATAAGACCAAGGAGGGGGTGTAGACCAGGAAGGATGAGCAGGGGGTCCCCAAGAAAGTATAGTTATGGTTTGGTTGGGGTTGTAATATGCATGTGATGGCCCTTGCATAGCCTGCTAGTATGGTCTAGGCCCAGGAGGTCTCCTTTGGTTGATGTAGCAAAGCTGCTCAGCGACACCTTCAGCTCCTTGATATACAAATTTGAGTCTAGGTAAAGAAGGGCACTTGTGCATGGAGTAGTTTTCTTCATAGACTGAGCAAATCTTAATACAGTTCAATGGGCATGTGTTCCTAGGATGCCTCTTGGTGCATCTAGGACAAAAGATGGCCAAGGCTCTCTCTACTTCCTCTTGCTTCCTTTTGATGTTCATGGTGTCTAATTGCAAGGCAAGGGTTTGCATAATATCACTTTTTTAATCTTCCAGCATATTTCCAATTTCACCCTTGATGGATAAGTTGGAGGATGATGCACTGACCATAAGTTGACTACCCCTACCCTTTTTCTTGGTTGACCTAGAATGGTTTCTAAAGACAGTCTTAATATCCTCATAGGGTAGTTGGTAGACATCTCCTCTTGCTATCATATGTAAGGTATCCATAAGATCCTCCCTTACTCCTCTAAGAAGGACCAACTTTAGTGACTCAGGGTCAAGTGTGCACCTAGCCCTTTTGTAAC
The DNA here is from genome assembly GCA_000404065.3 of Pinus taeda. Classification (NCBI taxonomy): domain Eukaryota; kingdom Viridiplantae; phylum Streptophyta; class Pinopsida; order Pinales; family Pinaceae; genus Pinus; species Pinus taeda. The sequence continues at coordinate 121,474 of APFE031623312.1, forward strand.
TAAACTGGAATCTTTCTTCATAGTCTTCTAAGTATTCATCCTAGCCTATGGTCATCCTAAAAATCTCTTCTTAGTGTCCTTTGACCTACAGTAGTCCCTATATTTGTTGTTAAAAGTCTATTGCATCTGAGCCCAAGTTGTGATGCTATCTCCAAGTAAACCCATGAACCAGCGCAATGCTGCATCCTTGAGGGTAGATGGAAACAATTTTAACTTTTTCTCATCATCTGTATAGTCATAGATTCGGCATATAACAACAAACTCAAATAGGAAAGTGTCAAGGTCCTCTGTGGTTAGGCCATGGAAATGAGTTAGAGTAGAGGGGCTTATATTCTTCATCTTAGTGTCCCCATTGGTTTCCCTGATGGGGAAGGCACTCTCAATTCTCTCTCTATCTCCCCTATCATTTTGGTTTCCAGCCATTGGTTCAGTAGGAATGGATCCTTCCTCTTCTTCTTCCCCTATAGGTTCCTCAAATAAGTAAGGTTTCTCACCTAAAGGGTCTTCCAATTCACCATAATTGAAGAAGAAATAAGGTTGATTGTGGGCTGCAGTGGGGGTATTTGACAAGAATTTCCTTGAATTGTCCTTATTCCTATGAGGCATGAAAGGAAATGTTTTTGGGTTGGTTTTTGTAAGATTTTGTCAAAGCTAGAAAGTACTTGCAGAATGGAAAGGAAAGCATATAATGACAACTAAAAGAAATAAAGAAACTAGATTACTTTTGGAGAAATAAACTAATGGAAGAAAACTGAAGACTAGAAGTAGAAGAAAAGAAAATTGGAGACTAGAAAATAGAAGAAAGCAATAATTACTTTTACTTAGACACCTCCTTGACAACAATGCCAAAGAGTGATGAGCCTAGGTATTACAACAATAATGTTGCAACTCCCAGGGCTACCAGATTTACTTATTAACCCGGGGTTCGTACAAACTTGGAGGGGATAGTGTTGTATGCACAAGTAGAAGTGAAGGTCCTGCCTGTTGTCACTGCTTGTCTGGCAGAGACCCCAGGGGTTCTAAGCCAAACTTCTATAGGGTCAGAAGAAGCTTAACTCTTTGATGGAAGGAGAGAAAACCTATTCTAAGAGAGAGCTACTCTACTGTAGTAATGAAGAAAACAGCATGAAATGCTAAACTTACACCATAACCTAACTGACCAATTAAACAGTTATGCTAAGCAAAATTGCTAAATTAACACTAACCTAATGCTAATTATCTAAGTTGCAGAAGTAAAAAGCATAAAAACTAGACTAAGGTGTAACAAAGAAACTTAGGCTAAATCAAGTTTCAAGCAAAAAAAGTAATCAGAGGTCAAAATCATTGAAAGGGGGATGTGAGGGAGCAAAAATGCATAAGAACCGTTGGATCAGTCAAGTGAAAGTCAAATGAACGATGGAGATTGGATCGCAAGAGGTTACCTAGATAGATGGGTGAACAGGGTTAACTAACAGGATGAATGGTGGAGATCTTATCGCGACAGCTTAGGTGAGTGGATGGACGAATGAGGTTAACAGGAGATGAATGGTCGATATCTAATCACGCAGGTGAAGTCAAGATATGGACGACAGAGATCATATCGCGGGAAAAGAAACATGTGGAAATGAGGGAGCGGATTTCTAAGGCGGTAAGTAGTTTCTTGTGCGCCCTTCAAGCTATAAGCAGTATTTGGAAATTTCACGCGATTAGCCTTACTGTGCGACACGTAGCACAAGAAAACCAATTTTCTCGTGTGCTCTCAGGTGGATAATGTTCATGCACTAATTCGCGTGAGATTACGCGATAGCCGTTGGATCAAGCGTGGTTGATCAACGGTGGAGATTAGCCAAGCTATTTAGCGATCGGGTGAAGCGACAGCCATCAGATCAGGCAAGGCGGATTAATTGTGGGGGTTTAAAGTGCCTAAAGGTGTGGAGGTGACGCGATAGCTGTTGGATCATGCGAGGCAGATCGACGGTGGGGACTTAAAACCCATAAAGCAAGTGGTGGACTCCACGTAAGGCAGCAGTTTGAGAAAATAGAGAATTGGACAGTGAGTGCGAAGGTTTGTTGGTGATCGGACGACGAGGAAGCGATGTAGGAGGAACATGTTGAAAGAGGTTTCAAATGAAAATGACAGAGAAAACCAGCGATGGTGAACTAGTAACTACATCAAACAACAAACTCCATAGATCATGCGAGAACCAAAAACTATATTTTTAGGGTTGTTGAAGGGTCCATTCCTCAAATCATGGTCCCAAAGGGAGGAGATGAGGCTGAGACACCTGCGCACAACTTGATAGTGATATTTTTCTCCTAACTAACCGATGAATTGAAAGAAGGCATAAATGGAAGTAAACTACAGCAAATGCAGATGAACTGAACCAGAAAGCTATTTAAACAAATGAACAAGTAAACCAAAAAGCTAATTAAACAAATAAACAAAACCTGGAAGCTATTTAAGCAAATGAACAATGAAAACCAAGAAACTATGCTAGCATAACAGTAAAATAAAGAGGTGCTTTGGTTGCTTGGGTTAGGCCCTAACCCAAGAGATTCAACCCTTGGAGTTAACTCAAAGCTGACTTAAACAAAACTCATTCTTATTATAAAAACCACGGATTACAGAGCAAACTATCACCAGTCTTTGCAGCTTAGAAATAAAACATAGTTTTACAATAGAAGTCTCAATCCTAATGAGGTCCTAAGCCTCTCTATTTATACATCTGAAGTCTCTAACGACTTCCTTCCCATTAGGGAGGTTTGTCTCTCGACTGAAGATAAACTGGTTTTCTGTCCTTTTCCTTTGCTTGGTTTTCTTCTAGTCCTCAAAGTGATCGTTGTTTTCACTCCAAGTTGATGGAGGAATATTCAAATGGAGGGGTAGTAAATGAGGAGGATTGACCTCCTATAATTACTCTTCCTTGTCCCATTCAAGTCTCTACCAAGGTATTTTCCATAGTCCTTTGCTTTTATCCTTTATCCCTACATTTTTCCTTGCTTTTATCCTTTATTCTTGTATTACATGCACATTAGACCACAAAGCCAAATATCCAACTCTAACTCATTTCATAAACAAAATATAATCAAAAGTATGCAATAAGTTGTGAGAATAGTTGGTTTGACTAACCTAGGAGGTGAATTAGGGCCAATTAAGACCCATATAATTACTCAATGATGAGGCTCATCACCCCTTCAAGATGTGGAAGATTATTATCAGATTCATAATAGAATTTCTTGGATGTAAACTTATCCAAATGATTGAGTTGTCTATCAATAGTGGACGTATATTTATCCGATTCAAGGAAAACTACATCTCTTTATAAAATAAATGTCTTATTTTATTCATCATATAACATGTATGCCTTAGAAGTATTGCAATATCCCAAAAGTATACATTTTCTGCTTTTTGCACTCAACTTGCTTCTTTGTTACCTAGGAATCAAAGCATAACATTGAGAACCAAAAACTCTAAAATATTAAACAAGAGGGAGATGATTATACCACATTTCATATGGATTTTTATTGTTGATGACAAAATAAGGACAATGATTTCTTATATAAGTCACATAGATTACTACTTCTCCCCAAAACATCAACTTTACATTCTTAAAGAACATCATCGATCTAGCTATATTAAGCAATGTTTTGTTCATTCGTTCTACAACACCATTTTGCTAAGGATTACAAGGAATTGATGTTTGATGTTTAATTCCATTCTCTTCCAAATAATTTTCAAAATCATGTGAAGTATATTCGCCACCATTATCATTTCTTAAATTGACTATTTTAAGTTGAGTTTCATTTGTAATCAAGAGATGAAATTTTGTAAACACATCAAAAACTTGTGATTTTTGTTTCAAGAGATAAACCCAACACATCCTCAAATAATAATCAATAAATGTCAGCATTACCATTAACAGTTGCAACAGGGATAGGTCCACATAAATTTGAATATATGAGACCTGATTTTCTTGAAGCTCTAGAAGAATAACTTTGAAAAGATTATTTCAATGCTTCCCCAAAATACAAGTAGTACATGGTGTAATATTTCTTGGAATTGTTGGAATCCCCTTCATACCCTATTGTCACATCATTCTTATATTGTCATAGTTTATATGACCAAAACAAGCATGCCATAATACGATGGAAGACAGAGCATCATCTCATTGAAACAAATTAGTAGTATTCAATGATTTGGATGATGTACTTTTCAATTTTAAGATTTTTTCTTCTTCCACACCAGTCATAATAGTTTCACTATTAGATGCTCTTCAAATCTATAATATACCATCAAATATATCTATCAAATGCCCCTGTTGTTTGATTTGTATAAGAGCCACTATATTCCTTTGAAATTGTCGAATATAAAGAACTTCATGTAGAATATAATACACAAGTATTGGCATCTTTAATCGAATAGATCCAATCCCTAAAGGTTTAATTTGATATTTATCAACAAAAGAAACTACTCCATTAATATGATCACTAGATTTTTCAAACAAATCTCTCCTAAAGGTCATATGACAAGTGGCACCTGTGTCTAAGATCCAATTGTCATGCCATGAAGAAATTGAAGTATGAAAGACATCAGTGATATCGAAATTACAATGTTCAACAACATAATGTGCATTCTTAGATTATTTTCCTTTATCTGGAGGTGGTTGGTCTTTCTTTTCATTCATTTGTTCTCTCCATTCACTAATTTTCTCCCAAGGAATTCTACAATTAACAGCAGTGTGCCCAATTTTACCACATCTAAAACACTTTCTGGCTGGTTTATCATTAAAATTGTTTTATTGTCTATCATTTTATTGTATGTCCCCTTGATTATTTCACCCCCTTGCTTCTATAATTTATCCTATCATGACTTCTTCCACTCTTATTATTTATGGAAGACTCTTCTTGAGACTTTTGTTCCTTTGTGCTAGACACAAAATCTCAACATTGAGATTGGGAAGGGGTTCTTTGTTTCCAAAATCCTTCTCTTTCAGCAATTTTACCTACTAATTTATCAAAATCTAGCTCTTTTAATTGTCTGCTAGCTTGGAGAGATTGCAAGTAGTGTGAATAACTAGGGTAAAGAGCTTTTATAAAGAAAATAAATTGTAAATAAATGTTAACACCAGTAGATTCAATTTCATGATTAATAGCTTTAATTTCATAAGTTAGTTTCAAATAATCATTATCTTTCATCTGCAAATTAAACAACTTCAATAATATTTGAATTATCTCCAATTCTGAATGTGAATCATAAAGTTATTTTAACTTTATTATTGCTTCATATGTTATTTTACTTTGAATACTCCCTCCTATAGGTCATTAAAAATAAGTGTTCATTTCTAGAGAGGACAACACCAACTAAGGAAACCAATGAATTCATTTTAATAATCAAAATCGCGACTTTACAAAATTCCTTTCATATATAAAATAACAATCTAATAAACATTATATGCTCTGATAACTTGCCTTTAATTTGAAGTAAAGTGATAAAACAACATGTTGGTATTCTTCATCCCATCCAATAAAAATTTTAATCATTAGATAAACTATGGAAAAATTAACAGCCCAAATAAATTTGTTGTTGCATCCGACGGTACGCAATGACAAACACGACAGTGGAGGTGGTCACGAGGATGCATAACAGTCAACCAAGATCAACAACCTGGATTGACTCTCAATGCATCTAACGGTACTCGACTGCACATAACTTGATGATCTTTAATGGACGACGTGGGCCCATGAGACGACTTTACAAAACCGCTCATCACTAATTGAACATCTCACACTTATTTTGGGGGCACCCTCCCGGATTTCAAAAAAATGTCGAGTGGTCCCAAGGGTGGTTTCCAAAGCCACTTGTGGTGGTGGTTCCTATTTCGTAGACTATAGCATAGTAAATGCCCCCTGACATGGGGCCGATATAACACCATATAACGCGCCACGCGGTGATGAGAGCGAAAAAAAATGCGCGGCGTGTTATATGGTGCTATATCGGCCCATGTCAGGGGGCATTTACTATGCTATAGTCTACGAAATAGGAACTGCCCTTGTGGTATTGCGTGGGACCCGCCCTCAATCACCAATCACCACTGTTAACTTTTTTTTAGGAATCCACACTGCCAGCGTACGCGTCAGCTGTACTAGGCATGAGGAACTCTGTCAGCAAACTTGGATTGGCTCTGTAGGCTACTCACATTAGGGTCCAATACACTTTCAACTCGTCTACCTCACCTCTATTGCATCCACAACAAGATTTCATTGTGTCAATGGAGTTCAAACTAGGTGTGTTTCAATCCTTCGGAACAATGGATCGCCACTTCTGCACTCTACCACACCTCGCCCTCGATACCACTATTAAACAAGCTTAGAAAACTCATAATCAAACTGATAAATTTTGCATTCTATTACTAATAAAAAAAGAGATATTTATACAATTAAAACAATTATGTTTGAATAATTTCTCCATAACTAGAAATATGAGAATCAACTAACAATGTCCTAAATATATTCTAATCTAAATAATATATAAAATCCCTGAAGATTAGTGTTTGAATTGTTTTGATAAGGACCATTGAAATTTATTTATATAATTCACAATTTAATTGTAATTTTTTATCTTATCCTGGTAATGAACCACATTAGATGGTTCGAAACGTCAACCAAAAACTCATGATGTGATTAATCTGAAAAATTTTATCAAAAAGAGTGGCCATCACATATATTAATATTTTATTTTATATTTTTCCAAAAATACTAAGCGAGCTAAATAAATATAATACTTAATCTAACTTGCGGTATGAACAAATCTAGATTTTAACCCACCTTCCTCGAATCCGGCTATTCGTGAAAAGAAAATTGAGAAGATTATGTTCATCTTTTATATTCTTGTTTCCTTTTCCAATGGTGTTCATCTTGGTGTTCATCTTTTATGTTTTTGTTTCCTTTTCAATGACCACCATTAATGATGATTATGTATTCATGTAAGTTAAATTGTGGAATAATGTCATCATATATTTATTAGTGCTTATTATACAGTAATTTTCATTTTTAAAAATATATAGGACTAATATAATTAAGTAATGTAGTTAATATTAATGAAATTTTATTATTTCTTATTTTGAAAAATATAATTAAATTTTCATCAAAATAATGGATTAATTAAATATTTTCCTACAACAACATTGAATTAATTTATTAAAATTCTAAAGTTACTTTGCATGTGGGTAAAGTTACTTTGCATGTGGGTAATGTTTTCTTGGAGAAAATCATGAATCAAAAAAATTGATTCAATAGAAATAATCTACAATGTTCACGTCATGCAACAAATCTCAACAATATATTCATTTATTTTACTATGAATCATTTTACTTTCATTTCTTAGTGATTAAGTTTATTTCAAAGCTCCCATAAAAGTATAAGTTTGGGATACTTAATACATTGCTATAATTTATCATTGTGAAGATATATTTTCATTTCTTAGGGATTAAGTTTATTTCAAAGCTCGTATAAAGGTATAAGTTTGGGTTACTTAATCCATTTTTGTAATTTATCATTGTGAAGGTATAATTATTAAATTAAGTTTATTTCAAAATTCCCATAGAAGTATAAGTTTGGGATACTTAATCCATTGCTGCAATTTATTTTAATTATTTTAAGCATAAAGATTTTTGGAAGTTAAAAGAGATTATACTTACCTTAGTTGATTTAGTTTAGTTTATAACCCATAATAGAAATTAAACATGTTTTCGTTAATGGCCACACATATACATGTTTTATTTCATATTGATATTAATTAAATAGTATCTTGTAAATTGTCAGGGTATGAATTTTATACTAGAAAGAACTAAAATAAAAATAATTTTAATTGTAATTTATCATTGTGAAGGTATAATTATTAAATTAAGTTTATTTCAAAATTCTCATAGAAGTATAAGTTTGGGATACTTAATCCGTTGCTGCAATTTATTTTAATTATTTTAAGCATAAAGATTTTTGGAAGTTAAAAGAGATTATACTTACCTTAGTTGATTTAGTTTAGTTTATAACCCATAATAGAAATTAAACATGTTTTCGTTAATGGCCACACATATACATGTTTTATTTCATATTGATATTAATTAAATAGTATCTTGTAAATTATCAGGGTATGAATTTTATACTAGAAAGAACTAAAATAAAAATAATTTTAATTGTAATTTATCATTGTGAAGGTATAATTATTAAATTAAGTTTATTTCAAAATTCCCATAGAAGTATAAGTTTGGGATACTTAATCCATTGCTGCAATTTATTTTAATTATTTTAAGCATAAAGATTTTTGGAGTTAAAAGAGATTATACTTACCTTAGTTGATTTAGTTTAGTTTATAACCCATAATAGAAATTAAACATGTTTTCATTAATGGCCACACATATACATGTTTTATTTCATATTGATATTAATTAAATAGTATCTTGTAAATTATCAGGGTATGAATTTTATACTAGAAAGAACTAAAATAAAAATAATTTTAATTTTCATTGTTGTAAATAATGGTTGTTAGGTTTATGGGTTAAAATTTTAATAATGGTTGTTGTGTTTATTGGTTAAAATTTTAATGTTTCTTTGCATTTTTCAAAAAAGTCATGATTGAAAGGAATTTTTTCAATAAAAATAAAAATAGGATACAAATTTCATATTTATAAAATAAATTTTGACTATATATTCATTAATAGAATGATAGAAACATTTTATTGTTATTTTGTATTAATGGAATGTTGAATCATTTTACATCATTATTTCATTGTTATTTTTTATTATTGAAATGATGAATCATTTTACTGTGAGTTTTAGTGATTAAATTTATTTGAATGCTCCTATAAAGCTAAGCTTACAGAATCCATTGCTATAATTTATCGTCATGAAAATATAATCACCAACAATTCTTTTATACCTAAAGTCTAGAATATCAAAGCAATATAAACATTAATGATGTAGGAGCATCCAGCTAAGGGAGGTCATGGCTGGAGAATTTGTCTTTGCAAACAGAAGGAGTTTCAGTTAGTTTTTTTTAATTCCATTTAAATTTCTAGTTAACAACATTTAGGACCTAATGTTAAGTTTAAGGTTGTCTCAACCCACTGTTGATTGTTATTTTTATTTACCGCTCTTTTATTTTGTTTCAAAATAACTTAAGAAATACAGACAAGGATGAACAGTTATCGATGAATAACTAAAATGTAAATACTGACAGTTTAAATAACTGTATAATGATCTTTAAGAAAAAGGGAAAAAATCCATTGTAATCATCATCATAGTATTGAATAGAAGCAACCATGCAATCATTTTGAAAAACAAGAAAGTTTGAATTCCATTCTTTACAGCTTAAAATTATTCTCTTCCAAACTTAATTAAGTTCATTTATCTATTTCATAACGGTGAAAGAAAGCGAAAAATTAACACAAAGGCAAGAAGGAGACACGGACGAGTTCAACCAAACAAACAGAGAGGGTTGCAGAAGAGTCGAATACCGCAAATATCTATAGGTACCCACAAAACTCGTAACATTTCCAACTACCATTTGCTTTTCAAAAATCTATGTATATATATAGATATCAAAAATTTACAGTCCAAGATATAGTTATAAAAACAAGCTACAACACAGAGGTCCTCCGTAACAATGCCAAATACAATCACCATAGATCCGACATAAATATAGTTCATGAGTTAACAGCACGAAGGCATAAATACACAATCCATGACATAGTGAGGCCAAAGCCACAACCCTCAACAACAGACCCAGAGAAGACTACCAACAGTGAATGCTTCGAATAGACAGAAAGAGAAACAACAAGGAGCGACCCTACCTGATACAAGCGTAGGTATCAGGGCATGAGACCAGTAATCGATGAGCCCAGCCATTTACCTATGCGGCCACCAAACAAGGCCATTATAACCCAGTAAACAGATTCATAAAAACAAGTAATGAAAACAGAGGCAAGGGTTTAAGGGGAGACCACTTACCCAAGGAGTTGAGCCCGTGCAAGCGAAGGAGGAAGCCGCGGACCAAGGCCATAGTCGTCAGAGTGCCCACTACTCACAAGGAGCGAGAAGAGTTAGTGACATAAACAAACAAACCGAATCATAAAACATGGAGGGAGAGTTTACATCTGCTCAAATGTCAGATGGAAGCTAAGAGTCGAGCCACCCCATGACCATGACCTGCAACAGAAGGAAAAACTTATAGTCAAACAGCGAGGCGAAAGCCTTGAAGATGAAAGCATAAATGAAACCACACAATGACAAACAAATTTACAGAGCCGAACCAACCCAAAAGTATAGTTGAAGTAGCGCCCGCATAGCCACCAGATAGTCGGCCAACACAGGACAGAAGTTAAGGGTTTCATGCCCATGAAGCTGAGTTTCGAACCGGCACACAAAACCAACAAACAGAGGAACATCGCAGCCACAGTTGAGCCATACGGCCAGGGAAAGACCAGCGAATAGCTAGCCACCAGCATAACTAGAGCTTGCAGACAGAAACCCTCACGGAGAATCATCCCGAGAACAAGATAGTTGAAGCCCTTGAGGAGCAGCAACCTGAACTAGAACCAGAGACCTCACCTCGATGGAGTAGCAGAGCACCAGAACAGCGACGGAATGACCGAGATTAGGGTTTCTTGGGCAGAGTAAGAGGTGAGAGAAGCAAGACTCGAGGATAGGACAGTTGTCCTCACACCATTAAATTGCCAATACATGCCATAAAACCAATCAACAAATAAAAGCATCCACGCAATCATCCAATTAATGATATGTCGTAAGTGATCAAGGCTAGTCCCATCAATTTTAGTATCAGAGCAGGTTAGGGTTAATTTGTTTTTTTTTTTATGAAATGGAAGTCAGAAGAAGAGGTCGTGGTAGGGCTATTCGAAGAGTAGTAGATGAAGGATTGAGGGAAAAGATTAGGATCCTGAATGCCCATTTGGCAGCACTAGAAGCAAGAAGGAGAAGGGATCCGGAGGGAGGAGACAACAGTGATGAAGAAACTGCAGTTATGATAGATGGATCAGATGAGGAAGGACCTAAAATCAGATTGTTAAGGTCTGTTTTATTGGCTAGCAGTAAGCCAAAGCCTGAGATTACAAACTATGATGATAGTTTGTCCACAGAAGTGTTGTTGGATTGGATCAGTGAGTTAGACAAATACTTTGAATGTGAGGAGATCAGCGAAGATAGAAAAGTTAAATTCGCTACCACCAAGTTGAAAGGATATGCGGCCTTATGGTGGGACAATGTCCAAGCAAAGAGGAGAAGATCAAATAAGTTACCCATTAAAAAGTGGACTAGAATGGTCGCCAAAATGAAGGGTAAGTTTTTACCCAAAGATTACCAGATTGCTCTGTATCAGCAGGTGCAGAATTTGAAACAGAGAGGAATGACGATGAAAGAATATATCAAAGAATTTTATCGGGTGAATCTAAGATTAGGTTATGTTGAAGACACCCCAGAAAAAACAACAAGGTTCGTAAATGGCCTAAGGCTGGAGATATTGGATGAGATAAGTATTCTTTCTCCAAAAATCGTAGAGGAAGCATACCAGAGTGCCTTGAAGGCAAAAGAAAAGATCGCGAGGAAGCAGAATGCCAGAAGAGGACGTGGATCTGGCAGAGGGAAAGGACAATCCTTTGGCAAAGGAAGGACTACCAACAACAGTGAAGAAGGCAATAGTTCAAAGACCTCATGGACAACAGAAAAGGAAGGTAGCAATGTGGGAGGAAGGCCATACCAAGGAGGAAGGGTTAATGGCAGAGGCAGAGGAGCTGCCGACTAGTGTTACAAGTGCCACAAGTGGGGGCATAGGTCCTTTGACTGTCCTGAAGGTGAACAGGCTGGACAAAGAGGAGCATATGTTGCTCAAACAGAGGAAGCAGAGGCAACACCCCAAGAGGTAGAGAATTTACCGGAGAAAGTAGAGGCCTTAGTCTTAAATAAGGTATTGTTGAAACCGACAAAGGAGACAACTGACCAAACCCAGAGAAAGGCATTATTCCGAACTGTGTGTAAGTCACATGGAAAATGCTGCAAATTGATTAAAGACAGTGGAAGCACTGATAATCTGGTTGCAACAGAGATGGTGGAGAAATTGGATTTGAAAAGGTGAAAGCACCCAACTCCCTATAAGGTGTCTTAGTTACAGAAAGGTCATCAACTGCTAGTTGACGAGCAGTGTGAGGTGGAATTCCATATTGGCAAGTATAGGGACAAGGTGATTTATGATATCATGCCCATGGGCGTGTGTCATATTCTACTAGGTAGACCATGGTAGTATGACCGAAAAGTTGTTCATGACGGAAAGACAAACTGTTACAAGTTTGTCAAGGATGGGATTAAGCATACACTAGTACCCATCAAGGAAGAAGAAACATCAAAGACTAGTGGGACAAAAGTGTTACTGATGGGGGGAAAGGAATTTCTAAAACAGATTGAAGACAATGAGATAAAGTATGCCATTGTAAGGAGACCAAGGGTAGTGCTGTTGCATACTGAAATTTCTGACTTACTTGAACAAATCCAGGATTTGTTGTAGGAATTCAGCGACATTGTGGTGGATGATTTACCAGATAAGTAACCACCAAAGAAAAGTATCAGTCATCACATAGATTTCATCCCTGGAGCTAGTTTACAAAACAAAGTTGCTTACCGGATGAGTCCTAAGGACAACGAAGAGATCAGGAAGCAGGTACAGGAATTTTTGGACAAAGGGTTGATACGGGAAAGTTTAAGTCCCTGTGCAGTTCCGACAATTTTAGCTCCCAAGAAAGGAGGCGAGTGGCGGATGTGTATAGGTTCAAGAGAAATAATTAACATTACTATTAGGTACAATTTTCCATTGCCATGAATGGATGACATGATGGACTGCTTGAGTGGAGCAGCATATTTTTCGAAGATAGATCTAAAGAGCGGATATCAATAGATTAGAATAAGAGAAGGGGACGAATGGAAAGTAGCTTTTAAAACCAATGAAGGTCTATATGAATGGCTGGTGATGTCATTTGGGTTGAGTAACACCCCTAGCACTTTCATGCACCTGATGAACGAGATGTTGAAGGAGTTCATTAGGAAATTCATAATTTTGTATCTTGACGATATACTGGTTTTCAACAAGACCAGGGAAGAACATTTTTGACACGTTAGATATGTTTTGGAGAAGTTGCAGCAAATAAGTTGTTGATAAATTTAAAAAAATGTTCTTTCTTTCAGAAGGAGTTAGTCTATTTGGGTTTTGTGATTGCAGAAAATGAGCTGAAAATGGACCCATAAAAAGTTGCAGCTATAATCAGTTGGCCATCCCCTAAGAATCTGTTCGAAGTTCAGATTTTTCACGGGTTGGCAAGTTTCTATCGCAAGTTCATAAAGAATTTTAGTGGAATCCGCACACCCATGTTGGATACCATCAAAAAGGTAAGTCAACCTTTCCATTGGACTGAAGCTGCAGAGAAGAGTTTTCAGATATTGAAGAAGAAGATCATTGAAAGGCCAATTTTGAGATTGCCTGATTTTAACAAACTTTTCCAAGTTCGTTGTGATGCCAGTGGTATAGCCATTGGACCCGTACTCAACCAGGAAGACAAACGAGTAGCTTACTTCAGTGAAAAATTAAATGAAAGCAGGTAAAAATACACGTCTTATGACAAGGAGTTTTATGTCGTCATCCAAGCATTGAAGCATTGGAGATATTATTTCTTGGGTAATGAGTTTGTTTTGTTTTCTATAATTATGTGTTACAACATGTTATGCAGTAGCATAAGCTGAATCATAAACACGCAAAATGGGTTGAGTACTTGCAGAGTTTTACATTCATATTGATGCACTAAGAAAAAGATTTTTACTCTTACAAGAGAGCATGATACAAGTATTGGGTTTTGAACAACTAAAGGACTTGTATCAAACAGATGTAGATTTTAAGGAGGCTTATGAAGCTTGTCAAAATCCCTTGCTGAGGAATAATAGTCCATAGCTGGACTATAACTTACAGGAGGAGCTGTCATTCGAGGGAGGACAATTGTGTGTTCCATAATGTTCGATGAGGGAGAACATCATGCGGGAAAAGCATAGTGGATGTCTAGCTGGATATTTCGGCATTGATAAGACCTTAGATCAGCTTAGTCATTTCTATTACTGGCTAAAGATGTGAAGAGACGTGCAACGATATGTAACCAAGTGTAAGATATTTTAGTTGGCGAAAGGGCACAGTTAGAACACGAGGTTATATAAACCCTTGCCTATTCCAAACAGACCGTGGGACTCAGTTAGTCTGGACTTTATCTTGGGTCCACCAAAAAAACAACGGGGTTTTGACTCCATCATGGTGGTGGTGGATCGTTTCTCCAAGATGGCACACTTCATCCCTTACAGGAAAACCAATTACGCTACCCATGTAGCACACTTGTTTTTCACTGAAGTCATCAAACTGCACGGCTTACCCAAGTCCATTGTTTCTGACAGAGATGTGAAATTCACGGGACATTTCTGGCGCACCTTGTGGAAAAAGCTAGATACAAAGTTAAATCTTAGCTCCGCTTATCACCCACGGACTGATGGGCATATGGAGGTGGTGAACAGGAGTTTAGGAAACCTGCTACGAAGTCTAGTTGGGGAAAATTCACGAATGTGGGATCGTGTACTTGCCCAAGCAGAATTTGTTTACAACGATTCACCAAATCGAAGCACGAGAAGTAGTCCTTTCCAGATATTGTATGGAATGCATCCCTCAGGAGTGCATGAGTTACGAGATTTGGGATAGTTAGAAAGAAGAAGTGCTGACAGGGAAGATTTCGCAAAAGAAATTAACGACCTACATGAGCAGGTGAAGTCAAAATTATAGGACAACAGTTGAAGGTACAAACAAAAAGCATATCTGAAACGACAGGAGGTACAATTTAACGTAGAGGATCAAGTCCTAGCGCATCTGCGCAAAGAAAGATTTCCTAAGGGCAAATACAATAAGCTGGAATTTAAGAAAATTGGACCTTGCAAATGGAACCAATAATTGAACCATTAACAAAATAGAAAATACTTTGAAATGGGAACAGAAAAACGAATACTCGAATTAATTTGACTCTAACGTCCATCAAATCCTTGGAAGTAGAAGAATTACAACCTTACCACCTTGTTACACATAGGAAAGCTTATACTGTCGAAATCTGAGTCAAACAGTCCGACGAGCGAAAAATACTATTGCCTCCAGGTATAGGAATATCACCCATCTTTAATGTGGCAGATTTATTCCCATACACTGCCAGTCCTAAAAGGGACAGTTCGGCACAGCTAGGACGGGATATCCAGGAAGAGGGTAGTTCGTGGATGAGACAAATGCCTTCAGCTCAGCCACTTGAAATCGAAGGAATCCTCGATACACAGGTGGTCAGACGGACTCGAAGAAAGGAGTACCTACAATACCTCATCAAGTGGAAGAACCGCCCCATTGAGGACAATTCGTGGCTTGACACAGGTCAGATACAACGTGCAAGGTATTCTATCGAGGAGCTCATGGACCAGAGCCATGAATTTTCATCTACCCTGGGAGCCTGATGTAGGAGCATCCAGCTAAGGAAGGTCATGGCTGGAGAATTTGTCTTTGGAGAAAGAAGGAGTTTCAGTTAGTTTTTTTAAATTCCATTTAAATTTCAAGTTAACAACATTTAGGACCTTATGTTAAGTTTAAGGTTGTCACAACCCATTGTTTATTGTTAATTTTATTTACCGTTCTTTTATTTTGTTTCAAAATAACTTAAGAAATACATATAAGGATGAACAGTTATCGATTAATAACTAAAATGTAACTACTGACAGTTTAAATAAATGTACAATGATCTTTAAGAAAAAAAGGAAAAAAACATTGTAATCATCATCATAGTATTGAATAGAAGCAATCATGCAATCATTTTGAAAAACAAGAAAGTCTGAATTCCATTCTTTACAGCTTAAAAGTATTCTCTTCCAAACTTAATTAAGTTCATTTATCCATTTCATAACGGTGAAAGAAAGTGAAAAATTAACACAGAGTCAAGAAGGAGACGCAGACGAGTTCAATCAAACAAACAGAGAGGGTTGCAGAAGAGTCGAATACCATAAATATCTACAAGCACCCACAGAACTCGTAAGATTTCCAATTACCATTTGCTTTTCAAAAATCTGTGTATATATATAGATATCAAAAATTTATAGTCCAAGATACAGTTATAAAAACAAGTTATGACACAGAGGTCCTCCGTAATAGTGTCAAATATAATCACCATAGAGCCGACATAAATACATTTCATAAGTTAACAGCCTGGAGGCATAAATACACAAGCCACGACATAGTGAGGCCGAAGCCACAACCCTCAACAACAGACCCAGAGAAGACTTCCAACAACAAATGCTTCGAATAGACAGACAGAGAAACAATAAGGAGCAACCCTACCTGATACAAGCGTAGGTGTCAGGGCACGAGACCAGTAATCGGTGAGCCTAGCCATTTACCTGTGTGGCCACCAAACAGGGCCATTAGAACCCAACAAACAGAGTCATAAAAGAAAGTAATGAAAACAGAGGCAAGGGTTTAAGGGGAGACCACTTACCAAAGGAGTCGAGCCTGTGCGAGCGACGGAGGAAACCGCAGACCAAGGCCACAGACGCCAGAGCGCCCACTGCTCATAAGGAGTGAGAAGAGTTAGTGATAGAAGCAAACAAACAGAATCATAAAACATGGAGGGAGAGTTTACCTCTGCTCGAATGCCGGATGGACGCTGAGAGTCGAGCTACCGCACGACTGTGACCTACAACAGAAGGAAAAACTTACAGTCAAATAGCGAGGCAAAAGCCTTGAATATTAAAGCATAAATGAAACCTCATAACGACAAACAAATTTACAGAGGCAAAGCAACCCAAAAGTATAGCTGAAATAGCGCCCGCAGAGCCACTAGATAGTCAACCAACACAGGACAAAAGCCGAGGGTTTCATGCCCACGAAGCTGAGTTTCGAAATGGCACACAAAACCAACAAACAGAGGAACATTGCAGCCACAGTCGAGCCATATGGCCAGGGAAAGACCAGCGAATAGCTAACCACAACATAACCAGAGCATAGAAACCCTCATGGAGAATCATCTTGAGAACAGGATAGCCGAAGCCCTCGAGGAGTAGCAACCTGAACTAGAACCAGAGACCTCACCTTGACGGAGTAGCAGAGCACCGGAATAGCGATGAAATGACTGAGATTAGGGTTTCTTGGGCATAGTAAGAGGTGGGAGAAGCAAGACCCGAGGACAGGACAATTGTCCTCACACCATTAAATTGCCAGTACGTGCCATAAAACCAATCAACAAATAAAATCATCCACGCAACCATCCAATTAATGATATGCCGTAAGTGATCAGAGTTGGTCCATCAATTAATGTAGTCTTGCACATTCTCATAAAAATATTAAATAAAAACAATACACAAAACTATATGAAATTAAAACTTATCTAATAAATAATTTTATCATTCAATGTATTATTTCATAATTCTCCATAACCTTAAGGCTAGGGAATACAACTTGAGTGTGCCCTTCCTTGGGAGAGGTCTCAAAGGTCTAAATCAAAATCTCATGCACCAATTTCATGTGGAAGAGCTTGGTCATGAAATTAAATAACAATAAATAAATATTCAAATTTCAATTTTGCATCTATTTTCTTTTACAAAGTTGCAACGGTCTCCTAATCCAAAAATTTGGACAAGCTTGACGACAAACTTAAAAAACAATAGATAAATATTTAAGTTTCAATTTTGCAGCTACTTTCATTAGTGTTGCAATCATCTCATAATCCTAAAAACTCGAGTGCCCTCTCTCACTATCCACTGTGGTTATTACAGCAATGGATTCACAATAACCTTTCAAATCATTGAAATGCCTACATATATAAAATGACCCAAAAATTCAATACACCAATGAACTGTACCTATCAGAATATTATATTACATTTGTCATAGCAATCCTTCCATATCTTTGAGATGAAACATTCATCCAAACCTAAATCAAAATTCATCAAAATTCTTTAACTATCACTTGAAACTATTGTCATGAATATTGAAACTAAACAATGCCCCAAATCATTTAAATTTTTAAATTTTATTAAAACAAATAACTTACAAAATTAGGGATTCACATCAATATCAACTTTTCATTTTGTTATACAACTAAAAATATTTTAAGAAGCTGAAATCTATAACATATAATTTATTTTCCAAAAAAAATATTCAAAAATATTAAAATCCTATTTCAAAATAAATCATATTCATGGTCGTAATTATAAGTGATATTTTTTTAACATAGGCATTTCAATCAATATAATTGTAAAAGTATTTATTAAATAATAAACCATAATAATTTTTTTAATCAAAATATATTTTTCATAATATAATTAATATTTCTCTTTTAATAAAATAATTGCTATCAATTAATTAATATTTTCTTAATAAAATAATTAGGAGAGTAATTAAAAAAGCTGTAGTTTAACTAGTCAAAGGAATTGTTCAGAAAGTTATAGAAATTCCAGTCATATTTAGAGAAAATCGGGCAAAGATTTTTGTAAATCCAAGTTATAGTTGTTAAACTTCAAAATTTGAGGTGTCCTAGACATTTTTGATGGCGTTGAAATCCATTTCCACCATCAAAAACAATATTCAAACATTACCTCTACAAAAAATTTTGAATTTTTTTACCTGGATTCCAACCACTTTTAGCCCTCTAGCTAATTCCTCCGCGTCAAGAGACGACTCCATTACAAAATAAAATAACAAATTTGAATTGCCCCACTCCTTTTCATTCCCATATATTTTTCATGGCAACAAGCTCGCTTAACTTTACATCAAATTCTAGATTTTAAAAGTCAAAGATCAACACGCAAAATGAAAGCTAAAACAGATACTCTGGATGCATGTATCATAGCGAAAGAGCGAGCTTTAACAGATTGGAGAGATCGCTTAATTGTGAAAAACAATGTATCAACAAGGTGGACGTACAAGTTGATGTTGACCGTAACGGAGAGTGAGGGCAACCCTTATGTCGATTGCAGGTTCTCTGATCCTGCATACGTGGCTACTCGGGCCCACCGTTTCCGTCATAGACGGACGATGGCGTTGTTACCATCATTATTTATTGCCGGAAAACTTTTACAGCGGATAACTTATTTTGTACCTGGATAGAATGTCTTTGTCCTGCGTTGTCGTGGCTCCATTTAATGCAGAGCTAGAGACATGGAATTTGGACTATCTGTGGGTCCTGTGGGGACACACAAATCAAGTTGGAGCAATTTATTTGTGGAGTATTGCACCAATAATTTAACAGACTAGAAACCGTAATTACGGTGTACAAATATGTTTTAAGTTTCCATAAAATAGGAATATTATTGTGAGCTGTATGAAACTGTCCATCCGGAAAAATAAGTAAAATACATTAAAAAAATATATTTATATATAATTTGTTTTTTTAAGGAGTTTAGATTTTGTTGATCCATAATCTTGATTAAGAGAAATAATTTCGGCAAAATCAACATAAAAAACTATTTGTCGATTGTGTTCGGAACCACAGTGTGGTCATCGTCAGGACAAGTGCTTGTCCTGGATGAACCACACTGGTTGGTTCGAAACACGTCGACAAATAATTTTTATGTGATTTTGCCGAAATTATTCTCTTAACAATCTGTTTTTTTGTTTAATGTAATGTATTAATATGAGGAAGCAAAGTCATGTAAATTAAAAACCAATTTATATATATATACAAAAACTTAAATTAGTGTGAATTAAAAAAAATTTAAGCGGGTGAATATGAAATGAATATGTGATTAAGGTGAGTAAAATTTATGTCATAAATAACTATAATTGATTTGATATTTTACTATTAATATATCAAAATAATTAGTTTTTATTAAATATAGAAAAATGGAATATCTATTTTAAATTTGAACTTAAATTTTTAATAATATATATTATTTATTTTTATTAATTGTATTTTTAATTAAGAAAAGATATTACTATTTATAAAAAAATGGATTATCAAAATTTTTAACATGGCTTATTTAAAAAATTATATACTACACATTTTTGAAAGTTTTGGATTTTAAAAATTCTTTAATTTGTTGTAATTAAACAATAACTATTATTAAATTAATAATCTAGAGATAAATTAAGTATAGGAAATTTTAAAAGATAATAAATTAATATTACACGGTTTGATATATATATAAAAAATAAAATAGAAATGTATGGTATTATTATAATAATACTAAGAGTGAAATGATCATTTAGATGTATAATTATGACGACTCTGATGATTAATGTCCACTAAGGCTTATATGGTCTATCAGACCTTAAGAAGGTAATAGATTAAATAGAATTCTTTAACATTTTATTTCTATGCTCAAAAATAAGTGAGAGAAAGGTTCCCAAATCACCTTAGTTTTGATGAGTTAAAATGTTAAGAAGGTTGTCAAAGGACAATAGCTCTACGGGTTTAATTCACCCTCCACCTCACTTCTATTCTTTGAAGACATGTTGTACTATATCTAATGTTTGACTAGTAATTGCTATAAGCTTGAATGTTTGAGTAGTAATTCCTATAAGTTTGAAGGGGATTGAATGTGAGTATAAGGTGGACAAACAAATAGAAAGTGTTTTAATATGATTATAAGATGGACAATCTAAGATGGAAAAATTAAGAGAAAGTGGTTTAATGTGAGTATAAGATTCAATCCTCCCAGGTTTTGTGGAAAACTCTTTCATGTGAGTATAAGACGGGCAATGGTTTTTATTTTTGACCCTTCTAGAATTGGTGACAAACTCATTTCATGTGAGTATAAGATGGACAATCTAAGAGAAAGTGGCTTTTATTTTCAACCCTTGTAGGATTGGTGACAAACTCTTTCATCCTAAGATGTTTGGATTGGTGACAAACTCTCTCATCCTAAGGTGTTTTTTCAACCCTCCCACCATGTTTTGAGAATTCACCAATGTCTAGTTTCACTATGAAGCTCATGAGAATTAGTTCTAATCTTGGAAATGTTCATTTTCATCTTAACACTAGTCAAGATAAAGAGATAATTTGGTTTTCCAGATTGGGGTTATCACCTCCTTATAATATTGCACTTTCCCTTTTCCCTCCAACTCTTTATTTTCCCACAATTTCTATTTAAAGTTGGAAGCAGTACTATTTTTAATATTATCTGAATTCTACAATATGATATCCTCTTTATTTCTAAGGGGCTCTAGCCAAGACGGGGCATCCTTATAACGTCTTTTTATACATATCAAGAGGGATCAAATCTCTTTTCACTCTAAAAGAGTTTACATATTAAGAGATTTGATCATTCTCAGTGCTTGGTTGATCCAGAGTTAAGATGGATCTAGGCTGGTTTAATTTGCCCTAAAGTAGGCTAATACTTCTACATGAATAATGGATCTCAAATACAACGAATCAATACCATGGGCCATTTTATTCTTATATTTTATTTTATTTTATTTTGACAGAGTTAAAGATGTCTACATTACTTATCTTTTTTATTTAATTTATATTTTTTATGTGATTTTTACTTAGTCTAAATGTTAAATAGGACATTACGTTATAATCTCTATGGATGTATGTTTACATTACATTAATTTTTTAAAATTTAATTTAATGTTATTATTTTATGTGATTTGACTTACCGAAATGTTAAATAGTACATTACGTTAAAACATCTCTACCATTAAAATTAAATATTTTAATTTTGAAATGAGTTATGGTTTTTGGGCAAGTGGTATTGATAAGCCATGGTATTGTAACAAAGCCTATTTATAGGTTAATAATATCCATGGTTAAGAAACTTGTTATATTGTATGTTTATTGTAAGTATTAAGCTATAATTTAAAATTTAAAATTTGGTATAAAATTAAATTGAAATAAAACATTTATATTTTTTGGTTTTTTCTTTTAATTGAGTTATGGTTTTTGGGTATGTGATATTGATTAGCCATAGGCTTATCAATACCATGGTCAAATGGGTGTGAATATTCATGGTTAAGAATCTTGTTATATTGTAAATATTATTTTTTTTAGTTTAATAATTAAATTTAAATATAATTACTAATCATTGTTTTAATTTATATGATAAAATGGATATTTATTTATAAGTACTACTTATATGTGTTATATATTTTTATATGATTTTATTATAAGTATATGGTAGATGTGTAGGTGTAATGCAACAATTTTAAATGTCCCTCAATGAAAACATTGAACATTTAAATGTTAGCTCAAATAATAATAAAAACTTAAAGTAATAAAAATAATAAAATTCAATTTGTTATATTTTTATTTTGTTATTAACCAGTGAATAAGCTTTGTTACAATACCATGGATTATTATAACTACATGCTCAAAACTATAAATTATTTCACAATCAAATATTTTATAACAATATGACAAGATTTTTTAACCATGGATATTCACCCCACTTTGCCATTAATATTATGAACATGTGAATAGGATTTGTTACAATAAAATTGGCCAATACCAGGGCTTATCAATACTACATTCCTAAAAATCATAACTTATTTCGAAATCAAAATATTTTATAACAATATGACAAGATTTTTACCATGGATATTCACCCCACTTTATCATAGATATTCTTAACTTGTAAATAGGATTTGTTACAATACCATGGCTTATTGATACCACATGCCCAAAAAGCATAACTTATTTCACGATCAAAATATGTTATTTTAATTTTTTATAACTTTTTTTAATTAAATCTAAAAGGAAAATGTTATAATTACTTTTGAGATATAGAATAAAGCCCTTCCTCACTATCCTAAAAAATTTCCATAGAAATTAATCAAGGTTTCAATAAAAATAAAAAATGAAACTTTATATATATAAATGTGAAATTTATATAATATAAATAAATATAATTAAAAAACCAGCATAGATCCATATTAATAAGGATCCAAGAAATTAGAGCAAGCAAAGTGACTAACAATAATAGAGGAAAGATAATGCATGATTCTTAAGTTTTTCATTATTATATTTTATTTGTCATGATTGATCCAAAATATGTTTAATATTTAACAACCAATTGAATTTTTTAATTTAGATACTTTCTTAAACATAATACAATGGGATCAAATTTAAGAGAGAGAGAGAGGGGGGAGTAGAAAGTGACAAAGTTGGAGGGTGGAGAGAGAGAGAGTGAGAGAGAGAGATTGGGGGAGGGGGAGCAAGGGAGGTGAGAGAGAGGGAAAGAGAGGAAGGAAGAGAGAGGAGAGATGGAGGTGAGAGAGAGAGGGAGAGAGAGAGATAGGGGGAGAGAGACGAAGACAAGGAGAGAGAGACATGGAGTTGGAGGGGGAGAGAGTGGGAGGAAATAACAAAGACATAGAGAGATAGAGGTGGAGAGAGAGTGAGGGAGAGAGGAGAGGAGGGAAGAGAGAGAAGAGGAGAGGAGAAAGAGATAGGGAGAGAAGGAGAAGAGAGAGAGGGAGACACATAGATGGAGGGGAGAGAGAGAAGGAGAGAGGGAGGGAGATAGTGAAAAATCTTGAGGGATGAGAGAGGGAGGGAGAGATAGAGGGAGGTGGGAGATAAAGGGAGAGAGATAGGACCCAAGAGAGAGGAGAGAGAGAGGGAGAGAGAGTGAGTTGGAGGGGGAGAGAAAGGGAGGAAAGAAGAAAGGTATAGAGGAAGAAAGGTGGAGAGAGAGAGGGAGAGACAAAAGAGAGATGGAGAGAGACTGAGGAAGAGAGGACAGTGGGAGCGAAGAGAGGGAGAAGAGAGAGAGAGATGGAGTGAAGGGGAAGATAAAGAGAGGGAGAGGAAAAGGGAGTGAGAGAGATAGATAGATAGATATGGAGAGAAAGTGTGTATTTGGGCGCTGAGATAGAGAGGAATAAGAAAGAGACACATAGATACAATTATAGATATTATATAACGAGCCTAGATCCATCTTAACCTTGGATCTATCAAGCACCAAGAGGGATCAAATATCCTTGGATCAATCAAGCACCAAGAGGGATCAAATATCTCAATCCATCATAACCTCTCCTCAAGTTTTACACTCAGAAAAGAGGTTTGCACCTCAAGAGATTTGATCCCTCACGTTGCTTGGTACATATGGGATATGATGGTTTATCTAAAAATTTCCGTAATTTTATTAAAAAAAACAAACTTACTATCTAAAAAATTTGAATTTAGAAAATATTTATGTCTAACATCTAACATATAACGCCTACATATCTAGTGATTAAATAAAATATTGAAAAAAAATTAAAAGAGGAAAAAAAATACCTATAAGGTGAATTGGTACTTTTTATTGATCTCTTGTGATACTTTTTCACTTGGTAATGTTCTTTTAATATTTTCCATTATTGATTTATATGTTTTCATGATACATTTGGTAATGTATAATTGGTTTTTTTTGTGTCTTATTTTTATTTTCATTTAACTAATAATAATATTTTTGTATGAGATTTATTTTATTTCTATTTTTATTTAATTGTTAATATCTTTATATGAGATTTGTTAAGATGTAAGTTAGTGTAATGGTCTAAAAAAAAACATTTTAAAGTTAGAGAATTGTAGATTCCACAATTTGGAAGAATGATTAAAATGAATTCAAATATTCCATAACAAGTTCAAAAAAGTAAGACATGTAACAAGTTAATATGTAATAAGTTAATGTTTTCATATGAAATCTTTGGGAAACGCTTTTACAATTATCTTTATTGTGATTTATATTTTTGTATAAATTGTAATTTTACTCGTGGGCTAATTTATGATGAAGATAATTTGGTTATTGATAAATGTGTATAACCTTTCAAAAAACATAAGGAGATTGAAATTATATGACTTATGAATATGAGTAACTTTATGTGAATATAAAGGTATATTATTACACTTTAGATCTAATGAGGTTTATATAGTTAATTAAGGGAGGATAAAGAAATCTGGAACCTTACTTAATGCTACAAGGGTAAGGGAATATAGATATAACCATTAAATAGTTGTAATATGTGGGAAAATAAATTTTAGTAATTATTGCATGTATTGTTTGTCTTTTATACTTGTCCTCATAATAAAATATTTTGATACTATTGATGAAAGTAACAACCTACCCATCATGGCATAGTTTGAAAATGCAATTCCAGTTGATATGAATGATGGGTTCAAATATAAAATGGATTCAAGATGATTATTGAGCCTAACTCCTAATTAATATTTATTGGATTTACTTGCTTTTAGGATGTTGCATTTTGAAGATGGGAAGAATGGCGATAAAATCCTAACCATGGACATTAAGAAAAGAACATCAAAGATAAGGTATCATACAATCACATAATATGTTAAATTGGACGGCGTAACAAGTGGTAGTAAAGAAGGCACTAGTCGTTTAGGCAAGATGTGGAGATGATCAATAAATTGTTGTGGATATTCCATTGGAACAATTTATCATAATAGATTTGATAAAATATTGAAATTTTTACTGTGAATGCTAATTATTTTTAGATCTTGGGTTCTTTATTTATTGTTTGTATGCTTAAATAAAAATTAGTTAAAATGGAAGCAATATAGATTGCAAAGACATACACACACTAACCAAAATAGGAACAATTGTTTCCTTGGGAAAGCCTTACTAGAGAAGCCTAGAGAGAAGGTGAGGTTGCTTTGATCTCTATTCTCTAGTATGAAAAAATGTGTAGATGCAAAGAAAGAGGTAATCTCTAGAGATTTACCTAAGACCTATGTCTTGTAAAGTTGCTACAAAATCTTAAGCCCCTCTTTTTCTCTCTAACATCCAACTCCCAATTGCTTTGCTCCGATATGGAAGAAAATATAATAGCATGAAATAGAATCCCTACTCCTCCTAGTGGCCTAGTATTTAACATAACCCAATAGCTAACAATATGAATGGTTTGACTCTTTAAACCCTTAATTAGAGTTATGATTTTGGACCTTCTAGAGTCTTTTTGAAATTCCACACATGGCTAGCCCTATATGCATGAGTAACAGAGATTAACGTGACATCGATTTGTACCATGGTGGTCAGTATGGTAGATCAAATTGTAAGAGGTATAAATTTTGCATACAAATTTCGAGCTACCAAAAAGTCTCGCACAAAAGATAATTTTTTTACCCTAAAAAAAATTGTTTAATGCCTCAAAATGGCTGTGGAAGATTTCATACCCCAATTTTTCAAATTGGGACCCATTGATAAAAAGACCCTACAAGTTGATTCATGTAATTCTTCCACCCTAAAATCATTGAGATAGATGATGAACAATATAATAATTCAATCCGGATCAAGAGAAATTATAGATGAGAAATAGTATCGTAATTCCCTAAATTACATACGAATGAAGTCAAAATTGGAAGAAACTTACCCCTTAAGGAATACAAAACCTATGAGAAATAGAAAAATAAGTATAAAGAAAAGGGGGTTTTAAGAAATTAATGATGATAACCTATTGGAGCACTTGTAACCATGACCAATATATAATGATGAGATGAACCTAAAAGAATAATAAATAGATACATAAAGTTAAATATGTGAAATTTTCTCAAATAAGTGTAAGAAATCAACCAGGACATGATGGAGGCTTTTGTAATTAGGGAATAGTCATGATGAAATAACTTAGCACTCTACTAGTATATTGTAAATAACCATGTGGCAAGTGGTTGTGGAATCACATATGTGTGGCAATGACTTCATATGTGGCAAAATAAATAAAATATGTAGGCTAATGAGAAAACACCTAGCATGAAGTGTATGAAGGAATGTTGTGAGAAATTCTATAAAGAGACCTTGATAAGGATTATGCATAATTGAAAAAACTAGTGAGAATAAACTAAGGTCACTTGCACAAGAATGATGACCCAAAAGTGGAAATGGGGCTATAATTCCTTTGTCAATTAGGAACCTTGAATCACAAGAACTATAATAAATGTTTTTTAGTCATAGTTATAGGGAATTTCTTGATCAGAGAAATATTATGACAAACAACCTATAATCATCTTATTCATTCATTGATCAACTTTCTTGTCAGCTAGAGAAATTGTGGTACTAGTTCTCATTGGTTATAGTTACTATGGGTTACAGTTCCTATTGGCTAGAGTTATTAAGGTCATATTTTTTCTTGAATTGATTCAATAATCTATCTTTTCAATGTATCGATTATTTAACAATGAGTGGTGGTAAAACGATGAGCATTATCCACCAGGATGAAGAGTCCGTAAGACTATGTTATCCATATGTATGCATATATAGTATTGATATTCTTGTCACTTTTCCAACCTTCTCCTCCTCCCATATGTTGGTCATCCATTTTCTGTCAACCCCTTATTTTGACGTAATCTTCGTTAGGATCACCGCTACAGTTTCCAAATGGTTGAATAAGTGATCTGGTGAGTTGGCAAGGTATTTTAAATAATAAATGTGATGGGGAAGTTTGTTTGAGTTTCAAATTTAAATTCAAAACCTTAAAATTGTAGTATACCACCTCTCATTTGTCTCAAATACTATTTCAAAAACACTTTGTTTAGTTGGAATCAATGCAGGGAGATGGAAGAATGTAGAGTCGAGACATAATCAAGAGGCTCCATAATCTACATTTCATTGTAGTATATGTTTTTTGTCTTTTTCTCACTATTGCAAGTAGTCTTAAAACAATATCTTGAACATTTTATGGTCTCTGTGTTTTCTATTCATGATCTTCTCTAACAACAATTTTACATGGGGTATCTCGGACAATGAGTCTTTCATTGCCAGTTTGGACTAATCTTTGAGTGGTCTCCAATTCTCAATATCAGATATTGAGTGACCTCAAGTTTGGATAACTAATTATGGCATCTAATTACCTATTTTCTAATTCTTTTCCAAGTTCCAACAAATAAGTGTATTCAAATGTTCCACATTTAAATTAGTAGGTAGATTCTTAAGTTACTACTTCCAGAAAGCATCTATTTGAAGTAAATTTAGCCAACTTGCAGAACTATAATGATAAAATTTCCTAACAAAGAAAGCCAAATGTTTTTAGTGTAAATTTCACATGAAGCAAATGAAATCTTTGTGTATACAACTAGATTCTTCATTTTCACGATGCCACTGGTGATACAGACATATGCTTCATCAATTCTTTTAAGACACCATCCTCTGATTTCGTCAATTCCTTTAAGACACTATCCTCTGATAAGGGAAAGGATGTCCTTACCAAAAAGACCCTCAATGAGGAATCAACATGGCAATATAAAGTAGATGAAATCTACATCTTATCATATGGGTCATTAGTATAATATAATTTATGAATTGCATCTCCATGATTAGGGCCCCACACATAGAGAAATATAGAATAGTAGGTAAAAAACAAAAAGAAAATCTTATATCATTATTGAATACTTAATTCATAAGTTATCTTCATTTGTAAGACATTTATTAAATTATTTAAATATATATGTTTTTTTTTCTTAATTATTTTACCTTTAATCCTATGTTTTCAACAAGAAAGTGTGTTGGTGTCTAAGTTTTATACTAATTTGAATTGCTATAAAGTTTTTTACAAATTTTAAACCCATCAATTAAAGCAATTATACTTCACAATTTATTTTTTTAAACAATATGATAGACATGATTTAAGTATTTCACTATTTTAAATACCAATCAAAGTTAAGAGTTTCATTACAAGACAAAATATTTGCATTCCATCACCACATAGAACCTTGTCATATAACAATGTATTAACAATTTTTTTTTTTTTTTTTTCCTTGAATTTATGCCTTCTTGCTTAAGTCAAACAAAATTAAATTGAGTATTATAGAATGACCTGGCATATTACAATTAAAAATCCATAAATATTTTACTTTTCTTTAATAGTTGAACTATTTTTCCAATATCTTATTATTTAAAAAATTTGTCTAATATATTTTTATGACTAAACATAGTGTGAAGCTAAACAAATTTACCTTAAAATGTAATATGATCCTAAAAAAACTTAATAAAAAATTACTTGATTTCAAATGATAAATTCAAAATAATATATTTGGCAGCATAATTTTTTATTCAAATTAACATTGAGCTCAAACAAGCAAAATGACAATTTCAAAATAATATATTTGATAGCATATTTTTTATTCAAATTAATAATGAGTTCAAATAAGTAATAAATTAATTATTTGATATAAGAAATATTCTCTAAATTTTGTCCATTTCATGTAAATAAAATCTCTTGTTTTATTTACCCATCCAAAAGTCTTACCATTTTCAAGTAAGAACTTTTGCAAAGAAATAAATAAATTATTTCATATCAGAAATATTCTCTCTTGTTTTTGTACATTTCATCGGAAATAAAATCCCTTGTTTTTGTCCATTTCATAGTAAATAAAACCTCTTGTTTTATTTAGGCACCCAAAGGTCTTACCATTTTCAAGTGAGAACTTTTGCATTGAGGAATCACTACCTTCGAGCCTTCTATTATTACAAATTAAGTTAGTTTTGGTAGTAAATGAATAATTTTTGTATTGCTCATTTGAAGTTTTCGAATCAACGAGGCCTTCTACGATTATTACAAATTAAGTTAGTTTTGGTAGTAAATGAATAATTTTTGTATTGCTCATTTGAAGTTTTCAAATCAACAAGCCTATAACATAACGTCCATCATCATACTAAAGTAACCATTCTGTATGAAAAGAATTAGCGCACGATTTGAACCAACAATTTCAAAAGATTGTTGCCAACTAATTTATATCTAGGAATTTGTAGAAATTTAAAATATAATTAAAATTGTTTTTATATTTGTGAGTAACTAAATGTTTTTATTATTAAAAAATTATTTTCAAAAATAGAATAGAAGAAGCCCTACAACCAACATAAGAATATGATGTAAATCTCTACATTCATCATAGAATCAAATCTTGTAATGTCCAACTGAGCTTGAGAATGATTTAATAAATTTTCAATGGATTGTGAATAATTTACACATTTATTTATATTGGGCTTGAGAATTCATCAATAGCCTATTTGTATTGGGGACTAATTCTTGTCTTTAAAATTATAGTAATCAATGATTAGGAAACATGCACTGATTTTTCTCAAAATTAAAACCAATTTTATAGATTAAGTATAATATGATTATACAGAAAGAAGTTTATCTCAAACAACAACTTCAAACTTAAATTGGACAACACTTATTTGATTAATAGTTAATAAAATGATATAATGATATGTAAATGCATCCAGAGTACATCTCTTCCTACCAAAAACTTTTGCGGAACTTGCACATCACAAAAGCTTTATATTTAAAATTGAATTGAGCAGCCTTAATTTGGTACTCAATTGGAATTAATTAAATTGTTTTCTCTATTCGACTATATTGATCTCACCAAAAAGAAGTTCAGGGATATAGTAACCCGTTACAGGATCTGATATCCAAAACTTCTTTTAATAACCTACACCCATTACAGGATCTGATATCCAAAACCTCTTTTAATAACCTATAGTAGATGTATCAATGGCTTGTTTTGGTTCTGCTCTAATTAATCTTCTACTTTCTACCTGGGAATCTTCTATTGCATTTTCTTCTAGCCTGCACAGGAACATCAAATAAAGCGAATAGAATCAATCTTCTTCTTTCTGCCTGGGAATCCTCTACTGCATTGTATCCTAGCCTGCACAAGAACATCAATAAAAGGGAATGGAATCAAGTAAATTAGTTTTTATTTATAATATAAACTTTGATTTTAAAATTGTGGAGTTCAAAATATGTTGTTGGAGAAGATTTTAATGGCGTTTTGAAGGGATATTACATCGTTGAATGCCTAGATTTGATCCCATATCTGTGCCTTCCATGCCCCCAACTCGAGAAAGAGCAGCCGCAAATGGAAAAGAGATCTCGCCATGAGGAGATTCTTGTTTATGTCCATTATGGAGTTGCCTTGCATGTTGTTGTGGTGAGGGACAGTGACAACGTTGGTGTGCAAGAAGCTGAGGAGCTCAAAATGAAGCAGAAAACCATTTCTTCTCAATTCAATAATCTGTTGCAAAAACTCTTCTGCCATTTTTCAATTTGAAATCCCAAGCAGAAAAATATTTGAATTTTGAAATCCTTTAGTGTAGTAGCATTGAATGCATTTAAGTTCATGTCTTATCCACCACTTGCATTTGCTTTTGGGAGTGGAGTGGGGTAGGGTGCCAGAAATCAAAAGAGTTGTGAAGTTGTCGAAATGATGTCGAAAATCAGGAGAGTTGTGAAGTTGTTGGAATATTGAAAGTATTAATGGAATGGCAACGGAGATGGATGGGGCTGTCAACAAACTTTAACAACCTACAATCAAGATAAGCTTGGTAATGAGGAAGTTGGGTTTCACTTTGACACAATTTGGGGTTGAGTTTTGATTGAATTTTGTTGTTCTGCATGCATCTTTGAGACCGATTCTAAAGATTAGTTGTTTCAACTCTATGTCTATAAGTAACATCCATCACACTAGAATTCCAATTTCAATTATCTTTTTTTTGCTAAGGCAAAAGTGGATCCTTCTATTCAATTAAAAAGGAGAAATAGTGTATAAACAGTGACCTCGGTGATGGGGCCCACCAATATGATAGGCCCACCCCAATCCGTGGTTGCAAGATGACAAAGTGAACCGAAGGACATGGCCCACCAACACAAACCAACAGTCCAAAACTGATCGTTAGATCTTAGGCTAGAGATCTAGCAGTTGAAATACATATCGGGTGGCCAGGAAGCTCACCTTTTAACAAACATATTGGACCCGATGAACCCTGTAACCAGAATTTCAAACCATATCGGGTCCATTTTTGGCATAACTGGCGATCACTTTTACCATCCGAAATCCACCATTTGCGCGCAATTCATGAAAACAGCTCGAAACATAACCATTGTATCGGACCCACCAACAAGTACGCTCAATCATGGTCGTGGATTGTCCTCGCTTGATCCAACGGTTAGGGATCATATTGCACAGACTAATAGCATTGATAGTTAGCTGGCGATGAGGGCGGTAATTCCTACCCACCCTCAGCCACGTGTCGCATGGTGAGTGGAATCACTCCCAATTGTGAAAAAATGCTTTTGGCCTAAAGAGCATGCGATAAACCGGAAACCACCCCAAGAGCAGTAAAGCGATCATAGGAGTATAATCGGGGGTTTTGCGCCTGTCGAGAAAATCAAGAATCTGGCACAAGGTCCAAAGGAAGAATAGGATCCCTTCTTCCATCCATCCCTTTGAGACCGCTAATTTGTTGTTACCTGGGTTAAGGAGGTCGACATAGACTTGCATCCTAAAAAGGACCTCACATATGTCATAACATTTCATAATGAATCTAGATCAATGAGCCCCCGTCTGTGTGGCTCTATTTCGAAAATTTTGTCTCTTGATTTTTCCTAGTGATGTTGTCAGTCGCTAGTGGCCCTAGATGAGCATCCCTCCTTCAACCTATCATCCGTTATCTCCTCCCACCAGTAACACAAGTCGATATGCTTGTTTCGTACCCCCTTATTTGCAAGCTAGTCCACGACTCTATTGGCTTCCCTGTGAACATGCACTAACCTAAGAGTTTTCAACCTTCTTAGGTGCCCTTGGATTCTTTGGTAGACTTGTAGAAGCCTCCAGTGTTCTGAGATTTTCTCAGGCGTAGCGCCAACATTTATCCTCTTCAGTGAGTTAATGACTAATTCCAAGTGAGCCTTAACAATGACATTGTGAATGTTGTGCTTGGTTAGAATTTCCAGGCAAAATTCCATCACCATGAGCTCATCCATATTGTTGGTTGCTTTTCCTATATAACTGTGGAAGATGACTTAAATGTTTCCTTCCTCATCCCTCAAGACCCCTCCATAGCCAACTTCTCCCAGATTCCCTTTTGAAGCCCCATCTATGTTGACTTTTAAAAAGCCATGAGAAGGGGTTTGCCAAGAAGACTTATCTACTGAGGTCTTCTTGTTGAATTGCATAGAACCCTCAGGGGTTGAACCTTGAGCTCTAACTTCTCCAAAATCCTGGTCTTTCCTTGTTTGATGGATTTGCTAATAGCTACACCTCCCAGGATATGAACAGTCTCTTTGAGTTTTTTAAGGATTAGCTTAAGGATGCTGCTCACCAGACTCTCTTTCTCCTTGAAAATCTTATTGTTGCGCTCCTTCCAAACATTCTAGATTATGAACCCTGGGGTCAACATCCAAGCGGAGTTAATGATCTCATTGTCCAAAAAAAAATTCCGCCAATTCTTCAACATAGTAGTGATGTCATTGACATTTTTGTTTGTCTGCTCAAAGACTTCTCCGACCCAATTCCAAAGTATTGTAGTGAAAGTGCATCTATTCAGTAGATGACTTGTAGTTTCTTCTTGTTGTCTGCATAAATGACATCTTAAGGGGCCAACAAAGCCTCTTTTTCTTAGGTTATCCCATGTCAGAATCTTGCCCTGTTGAACCAACCACTTGAATAGTTTTACTTTCATCCAATGAGGATTTTCCTAGATTTCTTTCCACGTCTTATGAGTGTTTGGGAGGTTAATCCCTGCATCTATTCTTTTGGCTTCCTTAAGGTTGAAGAGACCTATCTTGTTCTTTCCCCATCTTAGTTGATCATTCAAGTTTGAGTTCAAGATTTGTCTCTTGTCTAAAAGACCTTGAAGGGCTATAGCTTGAGTTTGCAGCATGCCCATTCCACTGTAATCTAGAAGTTTCCAAGTTCTCCATTTCCCATTATTCCTTGATTGGTCCCAATAGTCACTTCCCCACCTTATTCCTTTGTTGATGGTATCACTGTGAACGTCTACTAATTTCTCACTTCGGAGATTGTCCTCCTATTGCCAATTGTCTTCCCATAACCAAGCCAGGTTCCCATTTCTAATCTCCCAGAAACTGTGGTTTTGGACGAGGGCCCTGTTCTCCCATGTCTTGTTCCAAATTGCAAAACATTTAACTTGTCTCTTCATTCTGATTAGATTGTTCTCCTGCCATTCACTAGCATATTTCTGCTTCCAGAGTTGTGCCCAAGGGGCTTGTATTTCTTTCAGCCATCTCCACTAGATTTTGGCACCAAGAACTCTATTTAGAATACTTGGATCATGAAGATCCAAGCCACCATGGGACTTAAGTTTGGATACTCTGTCCCATGCCACATGGGCCCATTTCTTCTTTTCTTCACCTTTCCCCCAGAGAAAGTCTCTCTGAATGTTTCTTATATTGGTAATTACACTGGCTGGTGCTAGAATGGCATATAGCATATAGATAGGGATACTTTGGAGGACGGCCTTAGTGAGAATCAGTCTCCCTACTAGATTTAATGCTTTGTTTGTCCATTTACTGATCTTATCTTTTAGATTATTCAAAACAGGCTCCCAGATATCCTTGTGAAGCGTTTTGTCAGTGAGAGGAACTCCAAGGTACTTCACAAGTAGTGATTCCCTTTGAAAGCCCAAAGTTCTAGAAAGATTTCTTTGAATTGAAATATTTGTATTGAAAAAGAAAATCTTTGATTTAGTGATACTTACCTCTATGCCTACTACCCTAGCAAACTCACTCAGAATCTATTTGAATGTTTTGGCTTCCTTGACAGTGGGTGTGCCTTGAAGCATAGTGTCATCCACAAATTGTTGATGTGTCACCGTGTCCCCACCTTCAGTGAGTCTCAGACCCTGAATTCTCCCTTCTTCCTTAGCAACTCTAATAGCTCTTCCTAACCCTTCCATCATTAGAATGAAAAGGAAAGGAGAAAGAGGATCTCCTTGCCTGAGACCTCTAGAAGGCATAAAGGTTTTGGAAGGAGAGCCATTGAGAAGAATTGAACAACTAGCTGTGGTAACTAGCGCCATAATCCATTTGATCCAATTGTAATCAAAGCCATAGGCTTTTAAAATTTCTCTTATGTACGACCAGCTAAGTGTGTCATAGGCCTTTGCTATGTCCAGCTACATTATCATTCCTGCATGTTTGTTGGTAATGAGTGAATGAACCGTTTCATGTGCTTGAATTATATTATCTAGAATTTGTCTTCCTTCCACATACCCCATTTGTTCCTCTGACACTAGGGTTAGAAGGAGAGGTTTGAGACGGTTGGCAATGACTTTGGATATAATTTTGTATATCACATTGCATAATTCTATAGGCCGAAACCTGTCTGGAGAGGTGGCCTTCTCTTGTTTGGGGATTAAAGCGATGAAAGATTCATTGAGTGCCTTTAAGACTTTCTTAGATCTTCGAGAGTCTTCCACTACCTCCAGGATGTCCTTTTTCACTATCCTCCAGCAAGCTTTGAAAAAGTCCACATTAAAGCCATCTGGGCCTAGTGTTTTCCCATTTTGCATCTCTTTCATTGCTTCCTCAATTTCTTCCTCTATTACTGGTCTATTAAGATTGAAATTATCTTCTCTAGTAACCAATTTAGGGATGTGCTAAGTGAATTTTTTTGTAAACTGGTATCTATCTTCCGAGCCTTCCTCAGCAATTTTCTGAAAATGCTGGAGTAGAACCTTCTCCATCTCTTCATGAGTGTTTCTCTCTATTCCATGTTGATCTGTAAGTTTCAAAATTCTCTTGTTGTTTTGGTGAGCTATAGTGGATTTGTGAAAGAATTTGGTGTTTCTCTCCCCTTCTTTAATCCATTGTACTCTAGATTTCTGTCTCTAGAGTATTTCCTCTTGAAGGCATCTGTTGTCCCACTCCCGCTGGAGTGACTCTACCATCTCTTTCCTATCATCTGTATAGCCTTCTATGATAAGAATCTGGTTTATTTCCTTTAGTTTCTTTTCCACCTCTCCTTTAGCTTTGAAGATGTTACCAAGCTCCTTTTTATTCCACCCTTTGAGTCTGCCTTTAATGTGTTTGAGCCTGCAGTGAAGAAGGAATATCTTTGTACCTTGAAGGTGAAGCTCTTCCTTCCACCATTTTTCAATGTTTGTGAGAAAATCTGAATGTGTGAGCCAAGCGTTCTCAAACCTAAACGGTGTGTTCCTTGGTTTGCCAAAAAGGGAAGCTTCCAATTGGATAGGCCAGTGATCTGAACCCCCAAAAGGTAGTATGAGTGCAGTAATGTTGCTTCCCCTGAGAAGAAGTTCCTTTGAAACCATAAATCTGTCCAATTTTGAGGCCACTTGGGTAGGGCCCCCTCTTTTTTTATTCCAAGTGAAGATTCCATTGCTTGTTTCCATATCAACCAGTTTCATATTGATGATGAAGTTCTGGAAGGCAATTGAGTCTCTACCAAGTGTTCTAGTTCCTCCTTTCTTCTCCATGAGTGATTTTGTTATGTTAAAATCACCTCCAAGAATCCATGGTAGAGCTAGGTATCTCTTCTTCATATCCTCCAGTGTTGTGAGGAGTCGAAATTTGTCCCCCATTGGTTGTAGACCATAGACATTGGTGATCATGTAACATTGTCTGTCACCCACCAGTTGGAAAATCAGAGAGAGTTGATGTTTGGATGCCTCCTCATCATCACAACAAATTTTTGTGGATCCCAAAGAGTGAGAATACCACCAGTAGATTTATTTGCCTTAACTTCAAGGTATTCATATCTATTTACCCATTTCCTATGTTTTTCGTGGATCCTCTCCACTGAGCATTTTGTTTCTTGTATGAATACTATGTCAAGTTTTTCCTCTCTAATTCTTTTACCTAGATTACTCTGTTTTCTTCTGCTCCCTAGTCCTCTAATGTTCCATGTTGTGATTTTCATTGAGGTGGGGTTTTAAAGGAGTAGCTAGAAAGGTATTTCATCCTTCCTGAATTAATCATGAGTTTGCCACACACCAGTAGTAGTTTTTTCTATCTTTTTCTTCCCCTCCTCTTGCCTGGATTCTTTGTTATTTTTCCTGTTATTAATCCTATTGAGGAAGTCCCTTTGTTTTCCTGGTTGTCATGTCCTCTTTTGACTCCTACAACTGTTTGATGTGCCTTGCTGAGGAATATCTGTTGGACCTTGTCCACATCCTCCTAAGGGATGGAGTTTATCCCCAGGTTGCCTCCCTTTTTTTAGAAACTTTTCATGCTTTAGGTTCTCCCTTTCCATGATCTCCTGTAAATCTTGATCCTCTGTACCACTTTCACTTTGATTCATTTCCTGGTTTTTTCTATTTCCATGGTACTCAAAGGGTCCATTGTGTGTTCATTCTATTCCTGAGTGTACTCCATGCTGGTCTCTTTTTATGTCCACCTTGTTATCTGATTCTTTGTACTCTCTTTATCCCCTCCATTAGCTTCTTTTTCTCCTAAGATCTCAAAACTGTTGTAACTTTTGTTTTGTCATTCACACTAGGGTTCTTTTGTGTCTTCCTTCCACCTCCTTTTCCTTTTCCTCCTACTTTGGTGAAACCTGTTTGGTCTTTTCCTTTATTGGTATTTAGGTTTTCCTCCCTTCTATTGAGAGGACAATCTTTGGATAGATGCCCATGCTCATGACATTTGTGACATCTGAATGGGATATGTTCATAGTCAACTACTTGTACCCATTTCTCGTCATAGACTTCTAGAATGACCTCATCTGGAAGGGCTCCTAATAGGTCCATCTACACACATATGCAGGCATAGGATGTATATTTTCCCCTTAGAGTTGCCTCTGAAATTTTTAAGAAATGACCTAAGTTATTGCCCATAGCTTTTAAAGACTCTCGCATCCAGTAATCTAAAGGTAAGGAGTATAGTCGAATCCATACCAGTACCAAAGTGAAAGTTTCTCGTTCTGGCACAAAGTTCATCGTCCATGGCCGCATATAGAGACCAGCAGCTGCAAAGAAGTATGGTCCTCCTTCAAAAAATTTGTCTTTGTCTTCCATGTTCGTAAATACCACAGTGAAAAATCCTTTGGATCCAAGATGTATATTTAACTCCCACTTTGGTTTCCAATTGTATTTTATCCAAGTGTACAACGCTTTCTCTGATGGACAGATTCCCATAAATTTGCATATGATGGCATAGTTAGCCATGTGATCCCTGTGCGCTTGGAGAGCTAGATCATTCAAAATAACCCAAAGTTCTGTTATGGTGTTGGATTTACAGGGCCCCATTTTAGCTTTATTCTTTGATCCTTGACCTCTGTTTTCCTCTTTCTCCTCCTGATACTGTTCTTCGTGGGCCCCTTGATCTACATTGGTTTTGCTGCCATAAAAAAAAATAATAATAATAAATAAAATAAATAAATATAAAAAAAAATATATTAGATATATATTATTATATATAAATAAAATATAAAATCAATAAATAAAAAAAAAAAATTATTGAATTTTAAAAAATAATTATTTAAAGTATTTCCAATTACAAATAACCATACTTTTAAAATCATAAAAATAATAAAATTAAATAATTAATTCATTTTTATTTAATTATATAATACACTTATTATTAATTTTTTTCTAATAATTAATATGTAATTAATAATATTAATAATAATAATATTTTTAATTATTTTATTTACTTAAGTTACAGAATGTTGCACTTACCACCGAGGTTTTTTTCTACTTCAAGACAATGAATCTAAAGTATTCAATGAGAAAGTCATTATTAAATTATAATCATAGTAAATTTGAATTGAACGAAGGAACTAAAATACAATTTGAATACATATAAAGATTCTAGGTTTTTTTGTAAGGCATTTTCTTTAATCAATCATGTTGTTTAATCATGATGTTTAATAATATTTAGTAGAGGTTTTGTTCCAGGAAGTTATTCAGTTATTCTTGTATTATACAAAATAGTTTGAGTAGCTTTTCTTGAGGGGATTTATTATGATTTCTTGTTTTTGAGTTATATTAGTGGTTTTCATAATCAAACATTGTGGACACTTTTTTTATATTTTCTATGGTTTTATACACGGTGACTACTCAGAAAATAAGGACCCCAGTAATAACTTATATTAAATACATATAATTACAATTATATTATATATTATATTAATAATTATAATAATAAATATATATTATTTATTATTAATAATTT
Organism: Pinus taeda; assembly: GCA_000404065.3. Taxonomy (NCBI): domain Eukaryota; kingdom Viridiplantae; phylum Streptophyta; class Pinopsida; order Pinales; family Pinaceae; genus Pinus; species Pinus taeda. The sequence goes on from APFE031623312.1 coordinate 160,438, forward strand.
CATTAGTCTCTATAGCCGAAGTTAATAATCTCTATAAAGAAGAAGTATGGGTCAGTGCTCCTCTGGTCGGTTACCTAAGGTAGCAGAAGAGAAGGGAGCTACTAGCTCTTATCCAAAAAAAAAAAAATAAAATAATTAATTAATAATATTTTTAAATAAATTACTAAAAATAATTAAAGAAAATTAATTGAAAGTACATTAATTTATTTTAATTAATTATTTATTTAAAAATTATTTAATTTTATAAAAATTAAATTTAAAAAAATATAATAATATTTTATTAAATATTAAATAATTAAAATTTTGATTTATTTATTGTAATTAATTTAAATTATTTAATTTAATTATTTATTTTTTAAGACTAAGCTATTAATATTAAAAAGATAAAAAGTATGTACAAAGAGGATTAAACCTCTGAGGGAGCCGTAGCAATCCTTCTATCAAGAAACCTTTACAAAAATTGATGTTCTCTCTGTTTACAGAGGCAGTGATCATAGCTTGACAAAGCCTGAACAAACCTATATAGACCCAAAACTAAACAGTACAAAACTAATGACTGTACTTAGCATGATTACAGGAAGGGAGATCCAAAGCAAAATTCTTACATATGATCTGCTACAAGCTGGAAATGTTCGGTACCGAGCACTCTGATATTAACCGCGATCCCTGGAAATCCAAAACAGAATTACTTTCCCGAAGCTGCAAGCAAATGAACAGGAACTTACTTGGGTTCATCAGTAACGTTTTCGTTGACCTGATCCGGGGCACGCTCCCAAGTAACCATCACCCCGTCTTCAACTTCCATCAGATTGCCATCCGGAGGTGGCCTAAGGTGCAGGATGTTTTCAAAGCTTTTTGTTGGCTCGCAATGAATGATATTCTCCTGAGGAGAGTCCCGCTGAGTGTTGTCTTCTTCCTGACCATCCTCTTCCTGCAGCACTGTGGAAACTTTGAGAACATCTTCCGCCACTCTACTCTGAGACGGCGAATGATCCGTTGAGGCAGTATCAGAGCTGGCGAGGTCGTCTTCTTCCTCCGAGAAGATGACAGTGACTAAGGCAGAGATGAGCAGTCTGTTGAGCCAGCTTTTGAATTTGAACCTAGCGGAATGCAGCGAGCTGTTTAGGGAGGGACCAGACTCTTCTGAGGTTGGCGAAGAAGGCGAGGCCATAGCTAACAGTGATATGCGACGAGGTTCAGAGCTGCCCCGCCCCCCCGACCCTCCCCGGATCCCGAATTTCTCCCACGCCTGGGAATGCCCCTTCAACGGGGTGCCATGTTCATACGAGACAGCGAAATGACCAGGCTCACAGACTGCGAGTGCAGGAAAAGCGGCTGAGGACTTGAATGAACCCAGAAGGAAGACCAGACGGAGGATTGCGATACACAGACTCTGAACACCCCAGAGGGAGACCCGGCTAACCTACAACCACAACTGAGTGAATCTAATTCCCAACCTAGACCCTTATTACCGAGTGAATCCAATTCCCAACCCAGACATCTGCAGCAATGGCGGAAACCAAATTTTTAACAGGGTATATGCCAAGGACTGACCTGATACTCCAGACCCAAAAGGCTAAATCCGAACTAGAGCTCTCAGCAGCTGCATTGAGCAATGGAATGGATGTCCTTAAGGTAAACCGCAGGGGATCGTTCTGAGTCCAAGGCGGCTACCCCTGAGAGCAGGACCACCAGAGGCGATCACCGCGGCTTATCCTAAGAGAACCAGAGCAAATGAAAACCAGAAAAACCAGAGCGAATGAGATCAGAAGCTGACGCGCCATCCTGATAACCTCCCTTTGCATGTCGTGAGCGCGTGCCTGCAATAAAGAGTTATGACTTGCCTGCATTGAAGAGTAATTAAGTCCGTCCTCTACCCGCCTAGCCTCTCCTGTATGCTTGCCAGCTGTCGGCTGTGCATGCATAATCAATAACATCTATTAATCACCTCTTGATGACACCCACATTCGGGTATTTAAATAATTAATTATTATTATATTTAATTTAAACATAGAAAATAATGTCATGGTTTTATTTTTAAAGTAAGTTACACAACTTATTAATATTATAAACTATATTTCAAAAGAAAGTTAGATACGTTTATTTTTGTAATAGTAGTTATAAGAAAGTTAAATTTTTTGATAATCACGGTTGTTGTATAACTGGATAAAATCTATAGATGTATTATTTGGTTTTCTACATAAAACTTAAATTTGGTTTTTCTACATATTTATAGTTGAAAAGAAAAAGTTTATTTATTGTAAGATTAGTTTATTTTATTATTTTATATGTTTAAATATTATTAAATTAAATTGTTTCTTTTTTGGTTTATTTATGGTTACAGTTACATTTATTTTGGAATGGGGCATTTGCAATTTTAACTTAATTATTAATAATTACAAGACAGATAGTAGAGATTTAACATCTATAAAATATTTTTAGTGGTATACAAAATTTAAAAGAAGAAATTTATTTGCAAAGTATTTTCTTTTTGGTCCTTTTAATTAAATTCATTAATCAAAAAAATATGTCATATGAACAAGAGTTATATAAAATGCATTATGTTTTCTTGTACATGTGGTATTCATGAGCCATGGTATTGGCCCATAATATTGTAATAAAGCCTATTTATAAATTAAGAATCTCGATAATAAAGTGGGGTTGAATCTTCATAGTTAAAAAAAGTATTACATGTTTTTTTAAAATGTATATATGTTTAGCTTATATATTAATTATTTTTAATAATAATAATAATAATTTTAAATAAAACTATAATTTAGTTAATCCTTACGATTTTTTAATTTTAGAAACTTGAAATGCATGATGAAGTAAGTGTTTTGATGTTTCTTATGGATTGATGTCTATCGACATTTACCAACCATTTAATTCATAAGGTTGTACTAGTTAATAGATTTTTTTTATAGTATCCTATTGTGTCTAGGGGGTAGCTGAATTGGTGATGAATGGGATATGAAGTCTTTATGATATGTGGGGTTCGAGGTTCAAATTCCATTGAAAATTTATGTGAGCCATGGGTGGGGGAGTACATGGGTCCACCTAGAGATATAGTGGCAGCAGTTGGAATCAACCTCATGTCATGCGAGTATGAGCTCGACCCAATTGTTGATTCATATAGATACAAAATATAAATAAAAAGTCAAATGAAAAAATAAAATTGAATGGATTTAATAGTTCAACAATAAGAAAAGTTGACAACATCAAATGTATGGATATACAAGAAAAACTCAAGGCTATGAGGTAGAAGATGAAGTTGGAGGAAGCAATTGATATTGTGAAAGGCCTCACACATGTCTAATCTACTATCACATGTCTTCAAAGTGCTACATTGATAATGAAAACACAAGATAATTAAACAATAAAAAGAAGGAAAACAATAATGGGAGAGAACCTTAAATTAAATGTTGTGAGTAAAATTCAAAGGAGGAAGAGCTCTATGGTTAGGATGTTGAAGAGTTGGGGATGCCTAACCAAACTAATATCGCATGTATTCAAAGCGCTACATTAGCAATGTAGACACAAGATAATTGAAAAACAAAAGGAAGAAAAATATGAATGACAAGGCACCATGAATTAAATGTTGTGAGTAAAATTCAGAGGAAGAGCACTATGGTTAGGATGTTGAAGAGTTGGAGATGCCTAACCTTCTAGTTGTTCATAACAAGCTAATATAACCTATAAATTATAAACTATTATACAAAGTTGCATAAAGTGTTCTTATGCAAGGACGAGAAGGTTTGTATAATTTTTTTTGAGATTGTTTTCTGTAGAAGCATTAAGTGCCAAAAATCTAACTATAATTATGTGATTACTAAGAAAATAAGGTTGAGAAAATCCATTCCATGTTGGTTTTCCTATTTGGGTTTCCAAGGTAAAATTGTGTTTTCTATTGTTTGTTTTCTTGATTTTTGGTTGTTTAATAATTGTTTGAGTGTGGTTTACATGTAGTTACCTTAATTTATTATTATTATTATTATTATTTATTTATTTTTTTTTTTTAACAGAAAAGAGAAATTTTGTATAAAAATATATGTTTTTGGACACAACCATACGACAAAAATTATAAAATGGGAAGCTCATGCTTTTAATATCTTCAAGAGAATAATTCCCAAAATCGAGAAAAACCCTACATTTACCTACTACTAGACTGATAGAAAGCATTGGATTGGTTACATATAATCTCTGGAAAATGGATTTTTTTTTTGCATTTGAAATTCATTCTCGCTATATTTAGAAGTGGAGAGATCCTCCCAAGGCTATTTCCTCCATAGGAGGCACCATTAAATTTTAGTATGGAAGACAATAGTATATAGGATGGAAAAAGAACTCATAGGAGAAGTAAATTTGCAATTGACTTAGAAAGGCATGAAGATCAACCACTTCTTGATACAAAGAATCTAACTCATCCTAAGTGTTGGGCATCTAGAATTTGTGCTCCACTAACCAGCCCATTTCCATGATCATAGTTGAAACTATTTGTTGAAAATAGCAACAAGAAATGCTAAAAATAGAAGTGCTAAAATTAGCACTGCTATAATTAGCATTTCAGGATACCTTCCTATTTTAGTTAGTCCCTGGACTAAAATTGAGAAGTAAAATTTGAATTTGATCTGAGCCGTTGTTTGTAAAATAATTAATTAATTCATCTTGAGTTAATTAGTTGTAGAAAATAAAACATGAAGTCTATGTGAAGACATGCAACAGTTTCTCCATTGATTGAGGAATTTATCCCTTAGTTAAAGAGATAAGGATGAGTTGTAATTTGAGTTGTAACTAGTTAGCTCAATTAACTAAGTTAAGTACAATTAGATTAGTTCAAATAGTTTGTTGAACTAATTGTGAGTTCAGTTAGTTAATGCATGCATGCATGTAACTGCTGCACTTCAGATAAGTTAATATTCTCTCATAAATAACTCATGCATGTCAATTCAGACAGAGACCTAGTTGAGATCAGATGATGGGATAGTGTATTATCTATTCTAGGAATATTCCATGGAGGATATCTCTTGCATGTAGAAGGAATTAATTCCTTGGAGATTACGTAGTTACTTTTGGGTTTGGTGAGTGTCTGATAAGGCCAATTCACACAGGTGGCAACATTGGACCCCAAGGAAAACCACGCAAGGAAATAAGAGGCTTGGAGGGCTGAGGGAAGGCATATCTTGGGTCTATTCAGTCTATGAGTTGTATTTTTTCGATTGTACTGAGAGCAGGATAGCCTGTGAGCTGATTCTTTGTGTAATCTGAACATATTTCCACTTGTATGATAATACAGAGATCGAGGTTTTTAGTTGAGGCTTTCCCCAGAGTATTATTCTGTGTTCATGTGTGATTGCTTTCTCATTATTAGTTATATGTGTTCTATTTTATCTTGCTCAAATTCGATTAAGCTTCCCCAAGTTTGTTGTAGAAGTAGATCTTGTATTTTTCTTTAGTATATTGCATAATCTGTTGATCTACAGTGGGAATTTCTACACTATTTGACTATGTTGAATTTTCAATGGGAAGAGATATTGTTGAAGTTAGCATAATTCCTCCAACTAGTAAGACTGAGAATATTTTCCTTTCTCTTAGGGACATTATTATACAATTCAAACGATGAGATATGAAGAGAGCATAGAGGTTACCTAAAGATATGCTACTAGGAATTAGCTCGAAATAGGGTAGCCTGAAATTTTTTAATTCCACACAAGAAGATAGGACCAACAACATGGAAGAACAAGAAAGAGATAAACAATAAAACAAACACCAAAGAATAAAGGCTCCCTAAAGAGTTATAAACAAGAGTTGGCTAGATAAAATGTGGCTAATAACTTCTTACTCCACACAATAGAAAAATCCCAACAACAAGCATGAATAAGCAAGGCTAAGCATCATACAACCGCAAGAAAAACTAGAATCCCAAGGAATGAGAGAGAGGACTCTTCCTTTTAAAGGAACACTTGAAATTGGACCAACATAAAGGAAAATTCACCCTAAAAGGACTAGGGTTTTGTAGAGAAACAAAACCTTAGTAGGAAATAGCCAAGACTAAATCTGAAGGATTCTCCACCAAATTAGTAGACTTGCATTTTAAATTTAACTCCATTGAACACTTCCCATCTTTAAAATGGAACGAGAAACACTCGAAATGTGATTATCATCCATTGAAAGAATAAAAATATTTAGAAAAGATGGAGGATCATCATACATAAGGTTTCCATAGAGGCTACAATGGATGGAGCCACCTGAAAACCAAATGTGTTGCATAAATTTTCCAATTGCACCACAATTCACCATACCTAATTGCCACTTTGGGTTTCATATTCTCCCCTTTCCACATATCCATCAGGGAAAATTCATGCCAACCATTTACCAAATCCATCAAAATTAGGCTTGGAACTAAAACTCTCTGTGCGGGCCTACTTGCATTCATACCAACCCACTTGAACCTCCTATTCCATTCATGTAGGAATATACATATGATGTATTGGAGCTATTGTTTCACCTAAAGGATGAACATGTAGCATTTTCCCCCAAGTTCAATGCAAATATGGATGCAAGTGGACACCATGGAATTATGGATATTGTTCATCATTAGCTCACTAAAACTCTCCATTTTGATTTCCATAATTCCATAAGGTGAACACAAAAACATTTCCAATCACCGTAGATTTAATGGAATGTGGGAGTAAGTGACATGGTCATTAATCAACGATGAGCCTAAATCTAGAGATGTAGAATTATTTTCCATTCAATATGGTATAAAATTCTTGTTCCAAAGGATATGGAAACAATTAGCCTTTAAGAATTGATCCAGGAGAGGCCTAATATGATGAAAATTTGAGATAAGATGTAGGTCTCTAGGAGAAGTACCCTTCTGAATATACTCTATTATGATTTTCAAATGTCAAATAATCATTCCACTCACACATTATGCCATATTCCTCTCACCACATTATGTCATATCTATGAGGCAAGGTTACTGTCTACAACCATCCCTTGAGCTATCCAATGAAAATACACCAAGATGATAAAATAAATGTGTTCTCCTAGTTTGTACGCATCAGTGAATGTGTAAACTACATGATTTTAAATAAATAGCATATACACTCATTGCTATGTTTTTAATTCAAGTATTGAATACATGATGGATGGATAAAAGCATTAAATTAGTATTCGGTTTCTATTCCAACAATGTCTAACATTAAATGAGTGGTTGATTCATTACCTACGACCGATTTAAATGGATTTATGATTAAATTTGAGTTCTATGGGATATGGTGATAACAGTAACAAAAATGAGAAAAATGAAGTGGTTGCATATTGTTATTACTTGACTATATTTTGAATGGGTATATTTTTGTTAGATGGTTCTTTTAAAATCCATCACATTTATGTTGTTGTTGTGAATAGATGTTTCCAACTAGTTAATGTATTCCATCATCATTGTAAAGGATGATGATGAATGATGATAAATGGAGAAATTAATATAAAGAAGAAAAAAATAATAGGATCCAAAATGTATTAGTATATTAATATAAGCTGACAATAATTGTATTAATACTAATAATATAATAATATAGATAAGCAATATTAATAATAATTTTCTTTTGGTTTTTTAATTTAACTAGAAAAAAGAAATTTTGAATAAAAAACTATGTTTTGGGACACAACCATACAATAATAGTTACAAAAAGGGAATCTCATGCATTTTATATCCTCAAGAGAATAGTTCCAAAAAGATAGAAAAATCCCACATCTACCTACTATTAGACTAATATAAAACATTGGATTAATTACATAAAATCTTCAGAAAATTGATCCAGATCTCTTCAGTTACTGAAATTAACCAAGATCTTTTACTTCTGTGATGTTAACAGAATTGCATGTGAAAGAGTATGAAAAGAAACATTTGCATTCTTTAAATAATATGAAACATAACGACAACCATCAAATCAAACAACACACACACATTGATAATAGAGTTTACCCAATGTGAGTTACGTCTCCAGACCTAGTGTCAAGAGTGGGGAGGTCACTTCTTTAAATGCTGCAAGATGATGATTAGCACAAGGTACATTCTTGTCATTAAAGGATAAATTCCCTCAACTAGAGTGGTATGTCTCTCCACGAGACATTCTCCTATAGGGACTCTCACTCATATGGTTCCTCCTTCAACATGACTATATAATAAATTCTCACATGATGTGGCATACAAGTATCCTTCAATATAGTTGTAACAAGGATCTAAACAACAAAATCATCATCTCAACAAATCAAAAGAAAGACATGGCATCATTACATCATATACCTCCACTTTCGAGGCTGATCTGAGATTGCAAAGCTCTTCTATAGAAATGGACATCATCATTGAATTCGTGGAATGAAATCATGTTGAATGACTGTAAACTAGAATCTTTTTTGGCACCGTCAAGATCTGGGCCCTTGGGAATCTTGAAGATTCCCCAAATATTCCTTACTACTCACTGCCTTAAATTCCGCTTCTCAGATGAGGGAATAGATCACACCATCATGTTCCTTGTGAACTTACAAGAAAAATGACTATAAAGTCGGCATCATTCTGCGAAAAAATCAACCTCAAAGGGAATCCTTTAGATTCCTCAAGATTTTGCAAAGATTCTTCACTACTGATTGCATTAAATTATAGTGGTCAGATGAGGAAACTGATCACACCATCATATTCCTTGCAAAATTCTAGTTCTTTTGAGTATAAACTTGGCATGAATTTGACACTTTGAAATTTTCCCCTCCAAGGAATCGTTTAGATTCCTCCCTAATTCTGCATGGAAAATTTTGTGGAATATTCTAAGGAATAATTCACTATAATATACCGATCTTGAAAAACGTGCCCAACTTGGACTAGTTTCCCCTCTGTAGCAAGTTCCAATTCTCGTAATTGGCCTCTGATCTCTATCGAATGGCAAGGTTGGGTTCATATAAAACTTGAAGGGAAGAATTACCAATACCCACATGGGGTGTGTTGGCTGGCCCTTGGTTGGAAAGTCGTTGGGTGGATTGATGTCCCAAGGTCGAACCTCTGCCACTTCACATGGTGTTTGGTTTTTTCATTTTGGCGTAACTGTTATTTTGGAGGAACATTGGTATTGGGTGACAATGATTTTGGTGCTTTATGGGTTGTGGAGCCGCTGCAATGGGTAGGTCAGCCATGTTGCGGTCATGGGTTCGAGCCTTGTAGGCTTCATTATAAGTGGGTCATCATTATAGTGGATGAGGTCCTGAGTTAGAGCTGCAGGCCCCGACCCTTATTTTAATGTTTAATCATTGGCCGTTGGAAAGGGTGACAACCTGATGCCCCCATTTTTTAATAATTTTTTTTGTTTTATATAAAACCAATTATTCAAAAAAAAATGACTAGATTTTTGGTTTTACTAGAAAATTTAAAGAGGTGACAAATTCTTCCATTCTAGCAGTCAGACTGTGCGCTAGTAAATGCCAAATTGTTGACTCGTTAGTGGTTGCCACTAGGCCTAGATTGACCAAAAATTTGACCGCAAATATCTTGAGAATACAAACTCAAATTTGAGTGTCATTCATGCCATTGGAATGAAGACGATGAGCACTATGATCTAGTCTTTGTTTGGGTGAAATCTGAGAAGTTTGATTTTTGAGGCTTTTTTGAGCCACTTTTGAATTTAGAGAGTTTCTGGAGCCACCTGGTCAAAATGGCCAAAAATTTTATGCACTAAACTCCATTCTAGCTAGACTTTATAAGTGGAGAGATCCTCCTTACCCAAGACTATTTCCTCCATAAGAGGAAAAATTACATTTAAGACTGGAAGACTAGAATAGATAGGATGAATAAAGAACTTAGAGGAGAAGGAAATTTGTAATTGGTTCAGAGAAGCTTGAAGATCAACCACTTACTGATAGATAAAATCCAAATCATCCTTAGTGCTAGGTATTTGGACTCTATGCTCCACTAACAACTCCATTTCCATGATGATAGTTGAAATTATTTGATTATGTTGGATTTGCAATTGGAAAAGATATTGTTAAAGTTGGTATAATTCCTCCACCTAATGAAGTTAACAATATTTTCCTTTCCCTCAGGGCCATAATTCTACAATTAAAACTATGAGATATGAAGCAAGCATAACAGTTCTCCAAAGCGAAGCTACTAGGAGCTAGCTCAAAATAGGGTAGCCATTTTTTTTTATTCCACACAAATGGATAATGCCAACAACGAGGAAGAATGGGCAAGGGCTACAAAATAAAACAACATCTAGAGAATAAAGGCTTCACAAAGAGTAGAACCAAGAGCTGACCAAATACATTGTGTCCAATATCTTCTTAGTCCACACAACAAAAAAATCCCAACAATAAACACGAACATGGGCTAAGCATAATACAACCACTAGAAAAACTAGAAGCATAGGAATGAGAAAGAGTACTCTCCCTTATCAAGGAACACTTGAAAAATAACCAACTCAAGGAAAATTCACCCCAAAATGACCAAGCTCATACAGGGCAACAAAACCTTCATAGGAAATAACCAAGGTTGAACCTGAAAGCTCTACCACCAAATTAGTAGACCTACAAACCAAACTTAACTCCATGGAACACTTCCCATATTTAAAATGGAATGAAGAACACTTGCACTATGATTATCATCCATTGAAGAAATAGAAATAATTAGAAAAGACAGAGGATCATCATACCATAAGGTTTCCATAGAGGTTGCAATGAACAAAGCCACCTCAAAACCAAATGGGTTGTGCAAATTTTCCAATTGCACCACAATTCATCACATTTCTTGATTGTCACTTTGGGCTTCATATTCTCCCCTTCCCATAGATCGATTAAGATAAATTCATGCCAACCAACTACCAAATCCATCAAAAGTAGGCCTTGAACTAAAAAAATTGTGTGAACCTTCTTACATTCATACCAACCCACCTAAAACTCCTCTTGCATTGACGCATGAATATACATCTTATGTCTTGGAGTTATTATTTTACCTAAAGGATGAACATGTAGAATTTCTTCCCAAGCTAACTAAAAAGGTTGGTACATGTGGACACCATGGAATTAAAGAGCTTGTTCATCATCCACCCACCAAAAATCTCCTTTTTTATTGCCATAATTTCTATAAGGTGAATACCAAAACGTTCATTTCTGATCACCATAGTTTTCATGGAATTTGAGAGTAAGTTGCATGGTCATTAATCAACAATGAACCCATATCTAGATACGTAGCATGATTTTCCATTCAATATGCTATACAATATTTTTGCCAAAGAATATGGAAACATTTAACCTTCAAGAATTGATCCAAGAGGGACTTGATATGATTAAAAAATGAGTTAAGATGTAGGTCTTTAGGAGAGGTACCCTTCTGAATATGCTCTTTTATGGTTTTTGAATCTCCAATGATTGATAATGATGTGAGACCCTAGACCTTGGCTAGGATAATCACTTGAAGAAAACCATAAGCTTTGGCTTTATTGTTGGAAGCCCTCTCCAAGCAATTATTAATTCCACTTGTCCTATGAGGCTTTGACATCTACCATGCCATTAATACTAAAACTATTAGTAATAAAATAATAAACTTAGAAATATTATCATAATAATATTGATGATATTAATATTAATATTAATAAAAAGTTAACTACTGATATATTATAATAAATAAATAAAACAATAACAATAATACTAAAAATAGTATTAATAAAAATTAAAACAAAGGAAAAAGAGTAAAAAATGAACTAAGAAAAATTGAAAGAGACATAAATAGAAACCACAATGACATTATGAAGGAAAGGCCTAAAAATTATTTGTTCACATGATAATTAATAATGAGACTATTATTATTATTATTTTCAAATGGATGGTTAAGATTTTTGTATTAAAAATTAAATTTGGTTTTTGGGCCGTAACTCTTACATATTTCATCCAACTCCACTATAATTATTATTTCATGTATCTAAAACATATGGAGCCTATTCTTATGGCATGTTTTGCCTACAAGTATGAAAATATGCCTATTGTGTACTCTGTAATAGACTCCTAGATACAATACAAAACCTACATAACATTAGGTAAACTAAGACAAGGGAGATAAATAAACAATTGACTGGTTGGACATGCCAAGCTCTTCTTCAAATAAGAGTTCATTAATCTCTTAACTTTGTACTTTCTTCTCCTTTTTCCTTGTTGCATCTTCACTGGCTTCGACCTCTGCTCATGCTATATGAAATCTAGTGACATATATTTCTTCCATATCCACCAATTTGCAATGAATGTGTGTCTTTTCAATCCTAAATTCACCTTGTAGCATGTCAATTTTGATTTTCATCATCTTGAGCTTGGTATTTGTTAGTAATTGGAGAGATTTATGTGCTCTCTCTTCTACCTCATTCCATAGATTAAAGGTGGTCACCATGCCTTCCATTGCTTCTAGGATCCTATCCATAAGCTGGTTCATGTCAATACACTCATTATTGCAGGATGAGGAGACTATGTTCTCCATGGGGACTGGCACAACATTTAGAATTCCCTACAAATGTAGGATCTTATTATTAAGGATAAACTATAATGGGTTCCTTCCTTGCTCAATTCCCTCCGTAGAGTGAAATGAAGACTTCTCCCTACTATATAATCCTAAAAGGTCCTGGTGCCAAGACTATCATATCCATTTCAACCTATGAGTCCCCTCCATGTCACAATTAATTGTGGGACTAGTTCATTTAGTTTGGAATGGCTTTAAAATGATTATTGAAGATATAAATTGATATGGAGAAGGAGAAGAAATAACACCAAACTAAGGTGTATTGAATATAGACTCAAGATCATTATCCTTGACTGATTGAAAATCCAAAATCAGACCCAAAGGAAATGGAAGCACTAGACATATGGATGATGACTTTAGTTGAGTCACATGCCATCTTGTGTATGCGATTTCGACATGAGTATTGGAAAGGAGTAGTCCAAGGTTGGGAAGTTAATGATGGCTAATAGACCATAGGGGACATCGCCAGAGGATGATTTGTGGCCTTTAAATTCCAAATATTTGTTTGCACTTCAATATCCTCATATTCCAACATTCTTGAATAGTCATTAACACTTTTAATTTTCATGTTTTGTTTATATGGAAGGGTCATGGAAAAGGGAAATTTAAAACGAGTCTATTGTTCAATTCTATAGACTCCTGGTCCAATTTTATTCCTTTATTAACTAAATTTTTTTCTATTGGATTCAAATTCCTTAGAACATTAAATAATTCAACTTGTTCAAACTACTAGAGTTGAAGAAGAATCAAAAGAAAAATGGAGGAGAGATTGATGTTATGCTGAATTTTAGCCTCCCATACTCGCCGTATTACAAATAATGAATCACCAAGCACCATGATTTTCTGAAATTTCTTTTTGATGGGTAATCTTAAGCCTTGTACTCCACTTGATTATTGGTTGCAACATCCATACCCCATGCATATCATATCTCAATTTTTTTCATCGGGGAAAAGGATCACCCCTCCCGCTCCTGCCACCCCTATATAATTTTATTATAAGTAAGTATTCATATTAATAATATACAGTGAGATTAAATGTAAATTTTTATATTAATAAAATAATAATAATAATATAATGATAAGTTAAATTTATTAAATAATAGTGATATAAAAATAATTTATAATAATATTATAAGACTAAGGGAAAATAGTAAAAAAGGAACTAAAACACATCAAAGAGACAACAAAGAGAACTAGAAATGACAAGATAAACCAAAAGGAGAAGGAAAGAGCTAAGCAAAAAAACAAAAAAAAGAAGGATTACCCAAAGACATACCTTGATGTTAAAGTACGAATTTAGTTCTCATCAATATTCCAATTGTTATCCCTCTTTAGATTATTATTTTTTTCTTTCTATTTTGATCATTTCCCTAAATTTTCTATGATGATGGTGATCCACTCTACAAGAATACTAGTGCGGTCAACGCAAATGAAGTGCGTAGTATTCTCCAAGTGTTTTGTAAAGTAGAGGAGCAAGTATGATCATGATTAATGCTAGAAAAATGCTCCTAAATCCTAATCTTCATGGAATGATTAGTTTCATCAATGTATGGTTTACCACATGAGCAAGAAATCATGTAGATGCCATTTTGATTTTCAAGGTTGGTAGGGTCCTTGAACAATGTTAAGGGGTTTGAAAGTGGACACAATTTTCTTCTTCCTCAAAATTTAGGCAAGTTTGCTTGTAGTCCATTGTATGTGGGGAAGGAAAGCTTTGGGAACTAGCTTTGTTGCTTCTTTGGAAGATGATAGACTCTTCTTAAATTTTTTTGAATATGCATATGCATCTACAAAATATAATTTCTAATCTTAACGAAACTATGAATTTTTCCATGGGAAAAATATTATAGGGAGCTTGTAAAAATCTGTTTTTGATATCTACTTTCAATCTGGACATCATCTCGCCAATTCTTCGTGGAATTCAAGAAGGGAGGGAGGAATGGACAGGTGAGATCTCCACCAAACACCACCTTGTGAATAGAAAAGCAAAGACCTATTTAAATTTATCTGGAAAACAACTAAGTGCATTGAAAAGTAGAGTGAGTGAACGTATTTGGAGGCAATTCGCTTTGACTCCAAGATGAAAGAACATGGCCTCCACTCCTCTCTTGTACTTGATATTTTCTTCATTCAAGTTTTTTATGTTCCGTTTATTCAATTGCTGAAGAGACGTTTGTTGATAATAGAGGCTTGACCACCTTATTCAAAAGATATTTATTCTCCTCCTATAGAAATTTATTTTATTTATAATATTATATATTTTATTATGTTATGATATATAGGTTATCAACATCACTTTGCTTAATTTTGTATTTTTATTTGTCAACATGATTAGCATGATGAAAATTTGGATTTTGCATCTCGTATTAATCTTAATGGAAAATTTCTCTTTAATCAAACCTAACAAACAAGATTGTGCAAGATCATGAGTTTCTAGACCAAATTTATCTACTAAGGATTCATAAATCAAATCATAATGAACACCACTATCAAATGAAGCATTTACTTTTTGATATTTCACTTGAACTTTGATTTTGAATAATACATTTATGTCTCCACTTGCCCTTGATTATTGAAATATGGCTTAGAAGTCTATGGTTTTGTCCACAATAGATATGTTTTCTACCATTATTTCTTTTGTCGTCATTTTTTCATTTATTCCTTCTTGGATTTGTGCCATTTTGGATGCATTTTCCAATGAAGTTTCCACTACTTCTCATATCTATACTGATCTACATCACAATGTTTACAATGTGCATCAGGATCCATCCTTTTTTTATTATATCTACAATCCTCCTTCTTTTTTGACTCATTGGTCTCTTCTTGGCCCTTTTGTTGTTTCCTTAAGTTCTAGAGTCTAGCCTTATGTACAGATAGTTCTTGCTCACATATTTTATGTTTTCACACTAAGAAGCTACAACTATGCTCATATATAGTTGAATAGGCCTCAATGTTACTTCACTACCACCCCCATTTCTTACAAAAATATATCCATCCCTATGACTTGCTTCTAAAATTTAGAAATATATTCTTAAACACATTTAGCCTATTATTGCCAAAGGTACTACCATTTAATGAGGTGTTCTACTTCATAGCCTATAGAACAAATTGTGATTTCAACGATGTCTTCAAGTTATGTCATTTGTAACCATGTGCTTATTGCATATCCTTAATGGATGAAAGATATCTCTCCCACCATCACAAAACATGTCTATTCATCCTCAAACAAGAAAAAGAAATTTGTTTTGCTTCATTGATTTGATAAACACCAAAATAAATCTCCAATTATTTTGACCAACTATTCAATATTTAAACTAGTGTTATTTTGACCATCATACAATAGGATTTCAAGATTTGTTTCAAGTTTAAAATAAATATTTGAAGATGAATAAAGAGATTTGATGAGCTCTTATTTTGTACTACCTAAGTTTCCAAGTTGTTTATCTTTGGAATATTTTGTATCAACATTGTATTCTTCATACACAACCTCTATTAAGAGTCCTTCCTTACTCTTAATTAACAATGGTTGTGTTACCATCTCTATAAATGGATCAATGCTTTTCTCAATCAAGAAAATCTAACTTCTAAGTTTCCTTGGTCATGTTCTCCATCAGGATTCCTTATCATTCTCAACTTTTTTCTCCTTTTTATGTCTTTCAACAATGCTTCTTCATTGTCTTGGTATCCGCTACAAGTGTTTACCATACAAGATATTTACTATGTTTCTCAAGTTTGGGATTTGATAACTTATACTAGTAGGAGATAAGCATATGGCTTGTCCATATTGCCAACATAGATCTAGATTGTGAAATTAAATTGCAATGTCTCTACAAATAATCTTAGTTGAGATGAAGCTTCTTCCATATGGATTAACTATTGTAAAAAGGGGGTCTTTGTTTTGGTTCGATTATGTTGTTGGTGTATTTATTGTAATGTTAAGATCATGTCCAATAGTGACATAATCCATTTCAATTTTGTTAAAAATTGATTACTATACATTGTGTATTTCAATGTGCAAGAATGAATGTTTTAATTTATGCTAAGAGAACTAATTAGCACGCTATTTTTTGTATTTAGTTTCAATGCGTGCTTGTTT
The DNA here is from genome assembly GCA_000404065.3 of Pinus taeda. NCBI lineage: Eukaryota > Viridiplantae > Streptophyta > Pinopsida > Pinales > Pinaceae > Pinus > Pinus taeda. Next base: position 177,084 of record APFE031623312.1, read on the forward strand.
TCTCGAGGTGTTAAGGCCAATGTTAAAAAAATGGAAAAGAAACATTGTCATACAATTTTTCTATACCAACATCAACCACACACTTTTCATTTCTATTAAACACAATTCCCAACATATGTTATGTCAGTTTGAAATAATACATTTCAAATGTTTTCACCATCCAACCTGCAAGTGTTCGATATAAAATTTGTAGTGGGTGAAATAATAATAAATTAATTGAAAATTTCCCCTCCACACTGAGGATTTGTGACCTACCAAAGATTCATAAGGGTGGGATCCCTTTAGGAACATTTCTAATTCTATTGGTGGGCCCACTTACTAGCTAGATAAACACCTAGCTTGAAAATTGAAGCCCCTAGTTATTAATACAAATTCCTTTATTAAGCATTCTATTTTTTGTCAATAACATTGAGGATATTAAATTGTACCACAATGAAATGCTAGTAAGTTTTCATGTATTTTTGTCCCTTTATAAATTTCCCATTGATGATACTATGAGGACTATTAAAAAGATCCACAACCAGGATACTACAAATTTGGTTGACATTTCTTCAATATTTACATTTTTTAGTTTTGAGGGAAAATTATATAAATGAAATTGTAGTGTAGTTATGGGTTCCTCGCTTTTTGTCATTGTTTCTGATTTGTTTATGGACAACTTGAAAACATAGCCCTTATCACTTTCCCCTTTTTAGCATAGGTTGTGGATTATATTCATGGATGATAATTATATCATATAGCCCCACGTTTTGGTTGTAGAAAGTTGGAAATATTCAAGAAACATCTTAATAGTCAATATGAATATCAAATTCACCATGGATGTTGAAGTGAATGGAAGTCACATATACTTGAATGTTCTTGTGACCAGAAATAAAGATAAGTCCATGGTACATCAAGAGTATAGAAAAAATACCCACATACAATAATACCTCCATGTTGAATCCAACCGTCATCTAGCCCAGAAACTTGGGGTTCTGAAAAATCTAGTCTCTAGAGCTTTTAGAATATAAAATGGATATCATTTAGAAGTTGAAAACCCCATCTCCTCAAAATTTTAAGAAAAATTCTTACAATAAGCTCATGGGATCAATTTCATTTAAAATTATAGCAAAGGACTAATGGAATAGAATGACATTGAAAATAAAGTTCCCAAAGTTTTCCTTCCCCACATACAATGGACTACGAGAAAACTTGCCTAAATTTTGAGGAAGAAGAAAATTGTGTCCACTTTCAAACCCCTTAACACTGTTCAAGGACCTTACCAACCTCATAAATCAAAAGGACATCTACATGATTCCTAGCTCATGAAACCATACATTGGTGAAACTAATCATTCCATGGAGATTAGGATTTAGGAGCATTCTGTTGACATTAATCATGATCATACTCCTCTACTTTGCAAAACACTTGGAGAATACTACACACTTCATTTGCATTAAGGGCACTAGTATTCTTGCTAGATTGGATCACTGTCATCATAGAAAATTTAAGGAAATGATCAAACTAGAAAAACAAATTAATAATCTAAATAGGGAGAACAGTTGGAAGATTAATGAGAACTAAATTCGTACTTTAACATCAAGATGTGTCTCTAGGTAATCCTTCTTTTTCTTCTTAGCTATCTCCTTCTCCTTTTGCTTTCTCTTGTCATTTTTGGCTCTCTTTGTTGCCTCTTTGATGTGTTTTAGTTCCTTTTTTACTATTTTTCCTTAGTCTTATAAAATTATTATCAACTATTTTTTATATCACTATTATTAATATTAATATTAATTTTTAACTTATCATTAATATTTTTATTTTATTATTAATATAAAAAATTCACATTTGAACTCAGTATAATATTATTAATATGAATATTACTTATATTAATAATAATATAGGGGTGGTGGGAGCGGGAAGGGTGATACTTTTCCTCGATGAAAAAATTGAGATACAATATGCTTAGTGTCTAGGTGTTGCAACCAATAATCAAGTGGAGTACCTTTCTCTTTGGAAAGGCTTAGAGCTAGTCATCAAAAATAAAATTCAGAAAATCATGGTATTTGGTGATTCATTGAGTGCAATACAGTGAGTATGGGAGGCTAAAAGTCAGCATAACAATAGTCTATCCCCCATTTTGCTTCAGATTCCTTTTCAACTCAAGTAGTTTGAACTAGTTGAAAAATTTCATGCTCTAAGGAATTTGAGTCCAATAGAAAACACTTCAGCTAATAAAGGAAAAAGACTGGACCAAGGGTCTATAGAATTGATCAAAAATATCATTTTAAATTCCCCTTTTCCATGGCCCTTCCATATAAAAAAATAGAATAATTAAAAGCATTGATGACCATTAAATAACGTTGGAATATCAGGATATTGAAGTGCAAAAAAATATTTGGAATTTAAAGGCCCCAAATCATCCTCTAGTGATGGCCCCTATGGTCTGGCAGTTGTCATTAACTTCCTAGCCTTGTACTACACCTTTCCAATACTCCTATCGAATTAACATACATAGATGGCATATGATTCAACTAAAGTCATCATCTAGATGTCTACTGCTTCCATTGCATTGCGTCGGTTTTGGATTTTTAATCAATCAAGGATAGTGATCCCAAGTATATATTCAATACACATTAGTTTGGTGTTATTTCTTCTCCTTCTCCATATCAATTTGTGTCTTCAACAAGCAGTTTGAAGCCATTCTGAAATGGATGAACTAGTCATGTAGTTAATTGTGACATGGAGGGGGCTGAGAGGTCGAAATGGATATGACAGTCTCGGCATCGGGACCTTTAAGGATTATATAGTGTGGAGAAGTCTTCATTCTACTTTGTGGAGGGCATCGAGCAAGGAAGGGGCATGTTCTAGTTTATGCTTAGTAATAAGAGCCTACATTTGTAGGCAAGTATCAACGTTGTGCCAGTCCTCCGTGGAGAACATAGTCTCCTCACCCTGCAATAGCGAGCGTGTCAACATGAACCAACTTATGGATAGGATCTTGGAAGCAATGGAAGCCATGATGAGAATATTTAATGAGCAGAATGATGTAGAAGAGAGAGAACATAAATATATCCAATTATTAACAAATACTAAGCTCAAGCTAATGAAAATCAAAATTGACATGCTACAAGGTGAATTTAGGAATAAAAAGGCAGACATTCATTGCAAATTAGTGGAGATAGAAGAAATTTATGTCACTAGATTTTAGCTAGCATGAGCATAGGTCGAAGCTAGTCAAGACGTAGCAAGGAAAAATGAGAAGAAACTACAAGGTTAAGAGAAGCATGTTTGATAAATGAACTCACATTTGAAGAAGAGCTTGGTGTGGTAGGTCAGTCAATTTTCTATTTATCTCACTTGTCTTAGTTTATCTAATGTTATGTAGGATTTTTTTTGTATCTAGGACTCTATTACATAGTAGGCAATAGGAATCTTTTCATACTTGTAGGAAAAACATACCATAAGCATAGGCAACATATGTTTTAGACACATGAAATAATAATTATAGTGGAGTTGAATGAAATATGTAAGGGTTGTTGCTTGAAACCCAGATTTTATTTTTAATAGAAAACTCCTAACCATCCCTTTGAAAATAATAATAAGAATAAGAATAGTCTCATTATTAATTATCATGTGAACAAACCTTTTTTAGGCCTTTCCCTCATAATTTCATTGTGGTTTCTTTTTATGTCTCTTCCAATGTTTCTTAGTTCTTTTTCTACTCTTTTTCCTTCATTTTATATTTTTATTAATATCATTTTTAGTATTATTGTCATTGTTTTATTTTTTATTAACTATATAATATCATTAGTTAACTTTTAATTAGTATTAAGTATTAATATTATCAATATTTTTATGATAATATTTACTTTATTATTTAATTACTAATAGTTTTATTATTAATGGGGTGGCAGATGCAGGAGCCTCATAAGACAAGTGGAATTAATCATTGCTTGGAGTATGGAGATGGCTTCCAACAAAAAAGTTGAAGCTTGCAGTTTTCTTCAAGTGATTATCCTAGCCAAGGTCTAGGGTATCACATCATTATCAATCATTAGAGATTCAAAAATCATAAAAGAGAATATTCAGAAGGGTACCTCTCCTAAAGAGCTACATCTTATCTCAAATTTTGATCATATCAAGCCTCTCTTTGATTAATTCTAAAATTTTAAATGTTTCCATATTCTTTGTGTTAGGGTCCTATATTTCATAGGATGGCTTGATTGTAGATATAATTTTGTATATGAGATGTTGTAAATAATCTTCCATTCTTCAAATTTATTTCCAAAGAAAAAGAAAAGAAAAGGGGATATAGAAAAATATATATATGTGAAAAGAAAAAAAAATCAAAATATGAAAAAAGAAGAAAAAGAATGAAAATACCCCATAAAAAATATGAATGCAAGTAAGCAAGTCAAAGTGCCACTCAAAAACGAAAATTTGCATTAGAAGTACCTTAGAAAATTTTCAATAAAATGTGCAACTTTTTTAAATGCCACATTGAATTAGGAGACATAGATTAGTTAGTTTAATCACATTGTTTAAATGTGATTAGACTCGATTAAACAAAATTAGTTTAGTTTAGTGAATAAATCAACCACATAGTGTAATTGTGGCTAAATTATATTAGTTAGAAGAAAATTGATTAACCAAATTGTTTAAACTTGGTTGATTGACAAAATAAATAAGAAAAATATTAAAAAAAACTTAGATAAATGAAAAAATAGGCATGCTAGCCAAAATGCGCCTTTTTTGGGTTAATTAAGTGTGTTTAGATTAATTAAATGACATCATTTAATATCGATTATCATTTGTAATAAGATTCCTGGTTTGATGCAACATCTTTTATTGTATGCAATAATTGTTGAGCAAGTTTCAACAACCACGACATACCCTACCCGGATCAATGGCAGGGGACCATCTTCGGCCCCCTGAGCCACTCCAAGGTTTAATAGACGAGAGGGGAGGAGTCCGAAAGGGTGGAATTGGTTGACAATGTGGCGGTTCCAAAGTACTTTGCACCCCCCGCTTATTCCCACTTACTGCTGTGTCCCGCCTCCAGAAACATCTTCTCGCTTTCCCCCTCACATGACCGCTGACCTTTGTTGCTCCTATGCCACTAACCTCTCGCCATGTGGATGCCCCTGTCCCCACCATTTTCTCATATGCCATCATTTGCCCTCCACTTCCTATCCACCACCTCAACCCTGTGGACCCTACTACCCATCCACTTGATTTGCCATCCTTCTGCCCTATCCCATTGGTGGACCTGGTTACCTTTTCACCACGTCACATTGGCAGAACCCACATCCCTTTTACCAGAACAACCTTCTATCATTACTTCTCCCCTAATCTGATGATTCCATCTGGCACTCCCACCACCACATCAGCAAAACATTTCTGAATAAATGTTTTCCTGTCTCCCGTGACAATGGACCCGCTCCATTTAAATAGTTAAATAACATTTGGAAATTTTTTTTTTCTATATAAACCCACTCAAAACTTGTTTTGTTTCCTTTTTTCACCATTTCAAGATAACAAGAACCAGACGCTCTAGCACACTATCAACCAGTCACAATCTGCTCCAACATTATGTCAGTGACCCACGCCATCACTATGAATAGTCAACATAACCAACTACTGCAACCAAGTGCCTTTTTGTGCCCGAATACCAGTCTTCACCTTTTCTTTCCTGGGTAATTCTAATTCCCTTTTATTTTCCCTTTGATAATGGCACATAAAAGAAATTCTAAATCCTCTGATGACAACCCTAGGCTGCCCCCTACCATAGACCTAGATCACCAACCATTAGTGGACTAGAAATACAAGATTGCTAAAACCAATTGCGACTTTGACGTGTATGAGCTTCACAATTTGATGAAGAAAAATTTTCTTTACCTCAGTGATGAATTGGGCTTGTGAGAATATTCCCTACCCCAATTCATATTCCCATGGACCTATCACTTCCCAGAATTCATGTCCTAGTGCCAATTTCACTACATTCCCAACCAAAGGGAAATTGTGGCCCAGAACGATAACATCCTTTTCACCATCACTATAGAAACCATCTCTTAGATGCTACAATTTCCAAATTCTGACTCCCTAAAGCCATTTTCAGTAGATTCCCTCATGGAATTGTAAGAAATCCTGACCTTCCCGTAGAGAGCCAAGATTTTTGAGATTTTTCTCCGAGAGGATGCCCAATTACCTAAGAAAAATCCTCCCTACACATCCTCTATGTTCCTCGAGATGACTAAACAACTAATTTCAATTATTTCATGTATACTCAGCTATCAATCTGATTAGTAGGTTGATGATTCCATTGTTGGTTTCCTATCAGTATTTACAACTAGTGAGAAACCCCCTAGTTTCAATTATAATGAGTTCATTGCAAAGTCAATTCATGACCAGCTCCTCAAGTTCTCTACTGAGGGGACTTTTAAGTATTCTTCAATGTTGGTGTATTTGTTTCTTTACCATCAAGCATATAGGTTTTCATTCCCTTTGCACAAATTACATGATCGGAGTAATCGATAGTCTGTAATCCTTTGGACCTCCTTACTGAGGAAATATTCCACTGAGTAGACCTTCTCTGATTATGTTGACCAATTCGTACATGCAGTTTTCAACTTAATAAAAAATGATGTAGAGACTAGGATAGGACCATAAATACAAAGAATTATGCATCTCAGTGAGTAGAATAAAGTACGGGATTGGTATTTATACCAAAATTATATAGATATCAGCATTTATTGGTGTGAGTTTCCACCCTATAGACTTCCTAAGTGTGTTCCCATGAGAATCTTCTCATTGGAATATATCAAGCACATTGTACATATGGATGATTTACATTTTGTTGCAGCAAACAAGAAGTCCCACTTCAAGATCAAGGCACAGGTAGGACCGTTTATTTGTAACACCGGGGTAGTAGGTAAAGAGATAGATTCACTCCTTAAACAAATGAACTTCAAATTGATTTTTACCTGGTCATATGACCCTTTTGGAATCATCTCCAAGCTAAGAGTGGAACGAAAAACCACTCCCTACAGTGTACACTCACACTCCAAGACTAGGGATAGAGAAGTTCATGAATCAAAGTCAATGGGAGGAGAACACACTATAGGAGGCAGAAGAACAAGCCATATCTACAACAACCTCACAGACTTCATTACCTCAAGAGAAAAAATACAATAGACCAAGGGAGGAGTATTCCCCTTCACTGATAGAGATTGGAGTCAAAGAATTTTAATATACAAAAAGAAGCACAAGACTAGTTCTCAACTAGTTTTCACAACACCTGCTTCTTTCATCCTTTGATGAAAAAAAGGGGGAAATGAAAATTGCATTCCTTCAAGCACATGTTACATTTCCAAAGACACCAACTAATTATAAGAAGTCCATTTTCTCCTTTAATGCTGAGAAGATTCACCCCATTAACCAAATAAACCTACATAAAAAAACTGGAGGAATGTTGTACTCTACCTTGACCAACATTGCCATGAAAACTTCCAAGTTGCAAGCCTCAGTCAACAACATTCAGTCACAATTGAAGCTTGAAGATATTTCATGATTGGCTAAGCAAACCAAGATCAAATATTTGGAGGACCTACTAATTAAATTGGGGTATGACCCCAAAGATGTAAAAGCAGCAGAAGAAATTGTGAGGAGGAAAAATCTAGACATAGCAACATTGAGGAAACAACTCAAACTTCCCTCCACTGAGGATCCCCAAGCTAATGAAGTGGGGGAGCTTAAGAAAGAAATAGAGAACATGTTCAAGATAATAATTGAACAAAGCAGCCAGATTAAGGATATGGAAGTGGAGAGAGAAAAATTTCTCAAGGAAAAGGAGAAGACATCATAGCTAGCTATTTTGCCTCTAACAACAGTCCCTATTTCAGTATCAACAATAGTAGGAGCATCTACATTGACCGTAGCACCAACAAAAAGTACAGATTCTCCAAATGAGTTAATTAAAGCCATGGAATACATGTCCATTTAAGGGCATGAAACTAAAAAGTTAAAGGCTCAACTCAAAACTCTGTAGGATTAGAAACTAAATATAGACAATTTTTATGTAACATAGTTGTAGAAAACTCACAATCTCACTCTAAAGATTGAACAATTCGAAAGTGAGTAAGTCATGGCCCAAAATTTGGCACAGGGAAAGGAGACCATATGGATAGAGATTAATGAGGCCATCAATGAAATATGGCCCTCAATTGAAATTATATTTGAATAGCGAGAGTTGATTAGGAAATCAAAAGAAGCAGTTGCGGAGATAAAGTCAGATGTGGGACAGAAGCCTAGAGAAGATATAGCACTGATAAGGATCTTAAATTTAAAAACCAAGGAGGAGTTAGAAGAATTAGAAGTTGTAGATGGAACAAAAACAATTTTAGATGTGAGAAGGGTCATGAATAAGAGGAACCTGATGCCACAATTAAAAAAAAAAAAAATTCACAACATGGAGTCTAGTGTCTAGAAATTTCATAGAAAGTTTAATGCAGTTAATCTAAAAGGATTGCCAGGGCTGATAGGAAATGGAGACCAACTGATCAGTGTAAAGGACTACTACCATAATTTATGCACTATTGCCCGAGATAAATCAAAGTTTGCAGGCATTAAAGGAAGCATCACAGGGAAGGCTTTTATGGAGGACATAGAGTTCGACCTATTCATCAAGCATGATATCAAGCATATTTTTCTCACCAAGCCTACTTTCCAAAAGTATACTGAGGTAGATGAGACTTACACGAAGTTAATAAAGTTTTCTATCCCAAGTGAAGAGCGCTGGGATAAATTATGTGAACTGCTGGAGTAAAATAGTTTCACCTCCAACTGAAAGATAGCAGGAAAACACTTCTTTAGGCCCAATCATCAAAAAGCACCCTCGAGGATAGTGCTAGTAGCCACAACAGTTTCATATCTCTTATAATTTTGTTCTATTTTTGTAAAAAATCTTTGAGATATTTTGTAATAAATATTGATATCTTATGTCAAGAAATTTAGATAGAATTTGTATAAATACTTTAGAATTTGAAGTATTGATGTTGATACTTGTATGAAAAAAATAATTTTTGATGTAAAGTTGTTCATTATGCTCAAGTAATCAATTCTCAACAATACAGAAAGTTGTTTCATGATTCTTGTGTGAGACTCATTGGTGAATTTTTCTCTCATGTTAATTGTTTTTTCTCCGTCATCACATATGTTTTCCTTATCTGATTTGTTCAAAGAAAAATAAGAAATTGAATTTGTTTAATTGCACTCAATTTTGGCTTATGAAAAATAATTGATGTTTTCCAACTGATGTTAAATATAGAATTCTTAAATGCTCTATGTTTAATTAATCCTTAATCTTTTCCTCTATCTCACTTCACAAAGCTTATAAGATCTGATACTCTACCAATATTGCCCTATTACACTTGGATGTTAACTCTGTGATTGATCTGCTTAAAGCTGATTAACTCCATTTCCCAATGGCTTCCTATTACAGTTTCAACCAAACAATCCAAAAAACTAAATTTTTAACCTTACATCTAGCCTAAAATCCCACTACAAACAAATATAAATCCAACAGAGAGATCCCTCTCTAATTTTAGAAGTGCTAGCTTCTAAGATTTAGAGTGGTTTTGTGGTTACCTCTGCAATTCTTTCACAACCTTAAGAAATTATGGAGTTATAAAATTTTGGCGACCATGTTGGGGACTTCAAAAAAATATGATCTGTATTAAAGTTTTCCTGGGTAAATTGTGTTTCAGTACTTACAACTATTTATAGGTTTTATGCCTTAGAAATAGATTTTGGTTTAAGGTTGTATTCCACTTCACAAGCTGTATATATCTTATCTGTGAATACTTAATAGTAGTTGTGGCTCCTAAAATAGTTTATATTAGAGCTAATCGACATCCAAATCCACCAAAAAATGTAGATAATCTAGAGAAAAATATTAGAAAGAAAATTTTAGCTGAGATTCAAGCAAGTAATAATCCTCTCCCTAGGGTTAATTTTCTTCGTGAAAGCTTTGAAATAGTAGAAGACATAGAATTTGATTTACCATTTGAACATAGTCTCTTCTGAACTAAATTTGACAGTTTTGTAGCTGAAACTGTTTTTGATGAAAACATCTTAAAACACTACATTTCAATAAAACTGTTAAATCAGACTCTGAGAATGATGACATCAAACAATTTAAGAAACTTGAAGTGTTGGTGTCTAAACTAGATCAAGTTGTATAGAAATATCTTGAATCACCTAAATCCTCATATTATTCTTCTATTACTTCATCCCCAACCCCATAAATAATTCCTCCTATTTTTCCATTCCATTTGAGATTCACGCTATTCATACTACCCCTTTAGAGATTCCCACTAGTTTTTCCCCTCTAGAGCTCCTTGTTATTTTTATTCCTATAGAAATTCCTTTTATTCCTACTACACCTCTAATAATCACCCCCATTTTCACTACAAACATTTCATATTTCTGCCACTACCACTTCTTCATCAACACAACAAAGTGTAATTACACCCCCTTTCATACCTTCCATACCCACACCTATTCTAGTCCCATCTACATCTCAAGCACTAGTCATGGAAGCTTGATATGCTCCCTTGGTCCTACCTCCACAACTCAATGCAATGCCTCAATATTACCATAGTAGGATTCATGAATTTGATAAAATTGTGCCCATAACTTCTTAGTATCATATTGATCAAATGAAATACTACTTAGACCTCCAAGAGATAGATGATGCTGATGTGAAAATGAGAGTTTTTGCTCAAAATCTCACTAGTGAGGTTAAAAAATGGTTTAAAGGGTTACCAAACAACTCTATCCCATACCTTTCTCAATTCATGACACCTTCCTCAGAAGATGGGAAGTGAAAAAGAACCCTCTACAAATTTTAGAAGAGTATGAAAGTATCAAAAGAGCCCCAGGTGAATTAATCCAATACTATTGTATCATATTTAACAATGTCTATAACTCTATCCCTATAGCAATACAACCTCCTCCAGGGCTAGACCTGATTAAATTCCTGGATGGTTTTGACCCTAATATGTCTTACCAATTAAGAAAAAGAAACCCTGCAACCCTTGAGGAAATGCAGAGAAATGTAGTTAGTGTTGAAGCCAATCTGTTAACAAAGAAAGCTACAATGAAAGCTAAAAGGAGAGTTACTATAAAAAGAGGAACAAGCTTATTCTTCCTTTGATGTTAAGTTGGACACTTTAGTAATAACAATGGAGAGAATTTGTATAGCTTATAGAACCCCTCCAAGGGAAAACCAAGGTGGTTCCCAAATTAGAAATCCAAATTTTAGGTAAAACTAGCCTCTGATTAAACAAAGAGAATAAAGAGGCAAAAATGATCAACAATAGATTAGATCTCCATTTCAAGAAAACTATGTCGATGAGGAAGCCAACATACTTGAAGATCCTAAGCAAAATCAAATAAATTGTTTGAGGAAGCTAAAGTTGACCAAATTTTCCTGACTAAGGAAGAGCAAGACATTTTCCTACTCTCACAACCAGAAACCATTCCATTAGACATTCAAGACTACAAAAAAGGATATCATAACGCAATTATGGAAGTGCATAGACAATATAACTTGAAGAGTAAAAAGACTCCTGACACTCCTCCCAAAAGGACCCAAAATGATACCCCTTCGACTAGTCAACCTAAAGATGATTCTCAAAAGGAAACTTCTAAGAAATGGGATGCAACTACTAAAGAAATAGAAAAACCTCCTACATCTTTTAGAATTAAAAATAAGCTGGCTAAAGTATAAAAAATATTCCTCTCACTGAATTAATCAAGAACAATGCATATAGATCACAAGTCATAAAAGCCTTGAAGATAGGGAAAGGGACTGACACAGTCAATTTGGCTAATGACCAACCTAAGTTATTGTTTGGGCTTCAGGTCGAAAGAAAATCTCAAGATGGAAGTGTACCCCCTTTCTACATTAGCTTGAACATTCATGATAAAATTCTACACAATGTTATGCTTGATTATAGAGCGACACATAATCTAATGACTAGAGCTATCATGGAGAAACTACGCTTAGACACAACTAGGCCTTACAAAGATTTATATTCATTTGATTCAAGTAAATTTAGATGCTTAAGATTAATCAAAGACTTATGTGATACTCTAGTCCAAATACCAGCAAAGAGCTTGGTAATGGTTATTGTAGTAGCAGACATACCTCCTAAGTACAGAATGTTGCTCTCTAGATCCTGGGGATAAAAATTATAAGGCACTTTACAAATAGATATGACTTATGCTACAATTCCAGTGTTTGGTCAACCAAGAAGATTGTACAAGGAAACACTAATGAAGTACATGGTTAGTAGTCAAGACAAACCCAACAATTACCCCCTATATTCAGGACATTCAAACATGGATTTATTTATTTTGTACAATAATGAATGTGTAGGAAATGAAGTTTCACACTTAGAAGCTAAGATTAGGAATACAGAGGAAATGAAATTGGATACTGAAGAAACATATGTAAAGGGAGATGCTCTTTGGAATATGAATTTCGATGGGGATGTGAGTAAGGATAGAGAAGGGTCGGGTGGTTTCATTGTACACTCATCCACAAATATGGCAAAGGGACATGGCTACAAACTTAATTTTCAATGCACTAATAACATAGTTGAATATGAGGCATTGATCTTAGGGCTGCAATTTTTAAAGAGATTAGGAGAAAAATGAATTTCTGTGCACAGTGATTCTCAGCTAATAATCAATCAAATTAAGGGTTAATATGTTGCTAAAAACCCTAGACTAAAAGCTTGTTATCACCTAGATTGAACCTCAAGCTAAAAGAATGCAATGCCAGGGTAACCACAAACCACACTTAGCCAAGTAGCTAGCCCTACTAGGCCGGGAGAGGGCTCTCTCCATAGGGATCTCAGCCAAGATGAATGGATCAAGAAAAGGATATTAGGCTAGGTATAGTAGCACAAAGTTTGATTTTATTTTGAAGGGGTTTTGCTAGATCAAGAGGAGGCAGACATTTAGGGCTAGGGAATTAGGTCAAAACTGTAGGGTGTTCGATGGGGCAAGGTAGGCATAAGGGTTAGAACTCTAGGGCTTGATGGGTGAGATGTTTTAAGACTTGTGAGAAGCTAGGAAGAGCATGTGATTACCATGGATCCTTCCTAGACTGTAGAAAACATAAAATTATGAATATTTTCCCAAAGCAAAGTAGTAATGTTATGGATTTTGCCTATCAACTTGAAAACATCCACTTAGAAGCAATGAAATGATTAATGAAGTACAAAAAATATTTTAACATATGATCGCAAGAGAGGAAACTAAACTAAACATCATACCACATGGATCCCAAAGAAATGGCTGCAATTTTTCATTAATCTCCTGCTAAACTGATACAAAATGATGTACAATTAGAGAATAAGCATCCAGCTGAGTCCAACCCTTTATAATGAGAAAGAAGAAGAAGATATAGGCATTTATTCAACCTCCTCCCATCCTCAGGGGTCGAATCCCTAAGATGAGGAGCTAATCTAACCAACACTGAACAAGAAACTGGAATCTAGGCATCCTAACAACTTGCCTCTAAAAGTGAGGAAACTCATTCATTTGTACTCAAAATGAATTTTAATCTAATGAATCTACCCTCTACTACTAATTATCCATCATATTTACAATCCATTTCATCATTTACATCAGTAAACATCCTCCATGAGAGAAAATCCATGAACATAGTCAAAACACAGTAAAATGGCCATCATGTGCAAAATTTGTCCTACGTGCAGCGCCACTGGTCCAATGCGTAGCGCCACTTTTAGGTCCCTTTTATAAGCCTTCCTGGAATCCAAATTGAGCTCATGATATCTCATTGGAAAGATCCTCAATTCTACGTTGATTCTCCCAATATTGCTTTTGTGTGTCCAAAAAGTCACAGAAAGGTCATTTTTGGGGTGTCTTTTGACTTTTTGGTGGACCAATTCTGCCCCAAAAACTCAGAAAATGCATAGGGTGCATGTACTCATCACTCTAAATCTAAAAATGCAAGCCATTTGTCCATTGGGTGCCCATAGGAAAAGTGTAGCGCTAGTGGCGCTGCGTGTTGAGCCAGACTTTTTGTGTTTAAAATTTTCAAATTTTTCTAATAACAAAAGCTCCTCCAAACTTGACCAAAATTGGTGAGCAGCACCATCATCAAGTATCCTAATGAGACAAGGAATCTTTAGCAAGCAACTTAAGCCTATCCTCCTCTTTTATTCCTTTTAGAGCCCGTCTTAGCCTTTCTTTCATCTGTTTGACCCTTATATTGCAAATTTTGTTCCAAGTCCTGTGCCTTGTACCATTTCTCTCCCACATTTGGAATCCTAGTCGCATCTGCAATGATGGAGGGTGAAACTATGAATGTCACCCTAGCAAGAGTCACTTTTTTGTCATGAATATTGGCAACAAAAAGCCTGGTGAGTTCAAGATGGTATTGAACTCTCTTCACCTGCTCACAAAACTCATAGCACCCTAGATGCCTGAAACAAGTGACAGCCAAATGAGAGGCCTGCAACTCTATAAGGTTTGATGGCTCTTCCCTGATAATTATGCTTTATTTGTGTGGTTTTCTTTGATGCCTAGGTCTATCTGTTGAATTATCACTGCCATTGATTTCCTCCTCATAGTCTCTGTCTTCTCTATCCATGTTTGCAAATTCTAAGGTTATGCACTCCTAGAAGAGGGATGAAGGGAGTAAGTAAGAGTGATTTAGGAATATGGGAATGGGAGATGACCTTGTGAGGTATTTGGTGGGCTAGAAAATGAAGGGGTGGCTATGAATTATGAAAATGAGGGAAAGGGGCTTGGGTCCTTTTTGAAGTATAGCTTGTGGGATGAAGGATGAGGGGGTATATAATGTTATGGAGTGATATAGGGGAGAGTTTCAGGGCTTTAGCAATAGATGGTGAGAGAAATAATGAGGATTATGGTTTCTAGGGTGTAATTAAAGAAGAATCTAGGGTTTCTCTTTTGCCAATGTAAATTACCTTCAAACACTTCAATTACAAATCAATGATGAGGTATGATGAGGGCACTTACTTGTTTGAGGGATGAGAGGGTGATTTTGGAAGTTTTTATGAATCTGGAGGCTCCTTTGGCCCTTGTTTCTCAATGTGCAGTGCCTGATACAAGTGCGCAGTGCCCTCCTAAACATGCAGCGCAGTGTTATTTTACACTTTCGAAATCACCCTACGCGCAGCACTTAGCCTGTATGCACGGCACCACCTCCTGAACGTGCAACGCCACTTCAATCCAACTTTTGACTACCTTCTTGATGTCAAAATTGAGAGTGGGATAGCTCGTTAGAAATTTTTTCAAGTCTACTTTCCATAAAATCTTAAAATTTTCAATTTGAAGCTCATTTTCCCTGTCAAAGGCTCAATATTCCAAGATTGGTCAAAATGTGCAGAATGAGGCTGCCAAAATGCAGAGTGTTGTTTCAGTCAACTTTTGGAGGTCTTCCTAAGCTCTAAATTGAGCTCATGATAGCTAATTGGAAATATCTCTATGTCTAGTTATCATTTGACTCATCAAGAAAGTCATTTGGTCACTCCAGCTAGGAGAAAGCTTGATTTTCCCAAGGTCACTCCAGAAGTGCATCAACTCTCGTGAGGAAAATGATGTTTTGGACATTTCTCCCAAAACATGAGACCTGTGTAAAAATTGAAGGAGGTTTATCTTCTTGGGTCTATGGTGGAAAAGACCTCTCTCAGGTTTGTCAAATTCATATTTTCTTGCTCAAAAACATCATTTGAATAAAACCTATCTCGATGTGTGGAATAAGGGATTTGTAGAAATGAAGGGAAATGAAGGGGATGAAGGGCTTCTAATTTCTTGAGAAAACTTTGGGAAGTAGGGAGGGATGTTAGGAAGTAGGGGAAAGTTCAATTTCAAGGATTGAGTGAGGGGAAGGGGTACAAAAGCGCAAAACACGGGCCTAACCTAGAAAAGTGTCAAATTGTAGCAATAGGCTAGGGTTTGTGGGAAAATGATGAATTTGAGGGATATTAGTGATGGGATGTGTTTAAGAAGGTATATTAAGGATAGGAGAAGTTGTAGGAGCATCAGGATACAAGTTTTGTTGATGATTTGACCATCCAAGAAAAATTACCTTCAAAACCCTAGGAGAGGGAAATTAGCCTTACCTAAGCACAACTAAAGCCCAAACAAGGTGTAAAATGACCCATTGGAACCTGAAATAATGATGACAACTCTTTGAATGATGGTATGCTCAACCAAATGGTGACATGGATCAATACTTGGAAAACTTTGGAAGGAGTGAAAAAAATCCTAGACCTAATACCTAGTGGCCAAAATTTACTTGAAGACTCACTGAAATGACAAAAAATTGACTTTGACACCCCAAGACCACTTTATAAGAGCATATTTGATCACTGATGGAAGGCTGCAAAGACTAACACTAACATTGGCCTTATTGGGGATGGCAGCTCCTTGGAGGTGTCAAGAACATCGTACACCAAGTGCATAACCATGTGGGCCAATACAGTCAAAAACGCAAATTGAAATGCATGACTGAAAACTGACGAATTGACGACAGAAACTCACTAAACCATGCTCACTTCTATGAACTTATTAATCACACCCTACTCTAAGTAATCCATTCCTCACCTGATTAAGTGAAATGGAACAACCAATGTAACCATGTAAGCATTTTGGTTGTTGTTTGAATTCTCCGTAAGTTTTTTCTTATGAGCAACAAGAGAGAAATACTGAAATGCAACTCCCATGAAAACCTGTAAACAAATCCACATTTTCCCAGATTTAATAATATGGATTCTCTATCTGACTCCAAAAATACTGCATAAGGATCTTGAAATTGATGTGCATTGGGACTTAGGTCATCCAATGGATTACTTTTCTTCTTCTCATACCATGAATACAAACTTTCATCTGAGCTTTGTGATGAGACTCCTGCTAAAAATGACAAAGAAACCGACTACTGGATCAAGTTTGTATCAATATTTTTTTTAAGCTCAAAGTTAGCTAATGGAGAAGGAATTTGACTACAGATATCATCCAACACATCAGCTATTGGATCATGGAAAACTTGAAAAGAATGTTGCAACACATTTTGTATTGGTTCCAGTGAGATTGCATGATTTTCTACAGGCTGCTCATCCTTTATTGAAGATATACTATGCAAATTTCCCTTCGAAGACTAAAATGATTAAAAACATAATGGTATGGAATCATCTTGCATCATTTGATCATATGTTCCATCTTCCAAGTCTTCATCTGCAACTTGACATTCAATGGCATTTGGGGGCTACAAATCTAAATATGAGAAGTCTTGAACAAGGATTTCATTGCCCTTTAGATGGTCAAGATCAAAACTTGTCGAAAATTGATTTATGATTGCACGAAAGTTGTCTCTGATGAACTGAAACGAAGTAAAACCAAAAGGAAAATATCCTTCACTTACTTCAAAATTTTATGCACTTTCCTCCTCACTTCCATAGCTGATATGCATCAGCTAATCACTATAGTCGAGTTGCTGAAAGTGAACTTCCTCCTTCCACAAACCAGCTGCTGATTTGTCTACAAGACTAGCTTCTATTTGGAGAACATAATCATCATCATATTGATCAAACTTAGGTAAATTATCAGTATAAAACACATCATCAAGAATACATGTCAGATCAACAGATCTCTCTTCTCCAAGATGATCTGTAAAACAATCATTATTAGATCTATGAAAATTGGGATAAGAAAGAAAATGTTTTGGATCAGCGACTTGTTTTTCTTCAATTAGCGAGCCATGGTCTTGAACATAATACTCATTCCTTGTGGTGATATTTTGCATCATCTCTTCCATTGCTCTTACCAAAATGCCTAGTTTTACCTCCAAAGATGTCGATTCCTCTGGATCTATATTCTTCATCTCTTATTCCTTCAACTTTGCCCTTCTGATCAACAGATTAGCCTCTACATCTGCTGCATTTTTTTGCATCTCTTCAAGTGTTGCAAGGTTCCTTTCCCTTAGCTAAAACTCCATTTCCAGATCAAAGGCTTCCGGTAGTGTAAGAGAGCGGATCTATTAGGAGGCCTTATATTAGCAAGCATCGAAAAATAGACTTGGTTAAAACTGGCATAAAATTGTTGTACTGTCTCCCCTGGCAGTCTTTTCAACTGGTTATACTCTTCTAGAATCAAGAATGGATTTTTCTTGACCACCCCCTTGTCGAAGAAAATTTTGACAAACTACTGGAAATCTGAGATGCTCACATCAAGCAGGGTTTTGAACCAACTCTTGACTTTTCCTTGCAAAGAAAGAGAAAAAATCCTAATACTGACATCCTCTTCATCA